>JAVJIF010023014.1:0-50230 GCA_038442645.1 Agave tequilana | reverse complement strand
GGGGGAGAGAGGCTGCAGCAGCGGCCATGGGCTGCTGCAGGCGGCTGTGGCTGTGGCTGGAGAGTAGAGCAGGGGGGAAAGTCAAAGGGGAAGAAAATAAAAGAAAGAAAAGGAAAGAAATATAGGAAAAGAAAAAATAAGGAAAGAAAAGAAAATAGTAGAAAATTTTATTAATAAATAATTAATTATTTAGGATATCTGAGAGTATAAAGTAGGGGAGTAGAGAAGGAAAAAGAAAGAAAAGAAATTGTCGGTAAATAATATTATTATTTAAATGGGGCGAAAACTCGACTGCTTCACAAACGTTCCGAAAAATTCTGAAAAATAGCAAATATTATTTAAGATGCTCGATAAAATAGGATTTGAGAAATTCAATCTAGTTTTAAAATTAAAAATCTTGGAATCTTCTGGCGATATTGGCGACACCAGAATCGGTCAAATTTTGATAAATTTTGATAAATTTAGAAAAATCTCAAAAAAATGTATTTAGATAGAAAATGAAATTTTAAGAAGTAATATGAAAGCTGTTTTTTGAAAATTTATTTTATTTAAAAAACTAAAAATCTGGGAATCAGTCAGCGATGCCGACTGACACCGGTTTTGGAGATTCTGCAAAAAAATTCTGAAAAATTTCAGAAAATTATGAAAAATCTAAAATATTAGAAAACAGTGTCTGAAACTAAAATTTATCAAATCAGACTACAAAAAAGGTCAAATCGGGCGTTATACCAGTATCGGGTTCCCGATCCGGGTCAGGACTGACTTTAAAACTGAGAATCCAGATCCGATACCAAAAACATGAGAAATCACAAATTAAAAACAAATACTGAAAGAAAATTACAATAATACGGTCGAAAAAGTCGAGACACGTATCTGGGTATGTATCCCGAGAACGGGGCGCTACAATCTACCCACCTAACAAAAATTTCGTCCTCGAAATTTCTATAAGGAGGGAGATGAACATGGAAGAGATTACAGTCAACGATGATAATATGATAAAGTGAAAAGGATACGGGGGATTACGGGCTCGAGACACAGATCTGAGTTGGTTGAAGGGATGACGGGAAGAAGCTGAAAAGATAGAAGGGTCTCAGGATCCAGGAAAAGATTGCAAGGAAGGAATAGATAACACTGCACTTGCGAGTGGAATGTATATTCAAGATTCGTGCTCACCAGCTACAAATTAATATCTCATTAATCTGCCAACTGTTTGTACTGAAGATGTTAGAGCCTAGGCTCTGATACCACCCTGTGACGCCCCGATCCCGCGGGTACGGAGAGTCACTGCGACGTATATACGCAGGTCGGAAATACCTTCACGTATATACGCTAAGCATCAGTACAGACAAGAATCAGAGGCGGAAGCACAGTGGTAATATGCATTCCAACAGAATAGTACAAGTACATGGTTATCACAGAGAATGATACAATATTACAGGAATATTATATCACCAAAAATACAAAAGTACAATACACGAAGAGATATATAACAAAAGCTGAGACATGTTCACGAGCAGCAAGAGGGCCTCAGGAGCCAAACAGGAGAGGAACTAGAAGGAAGAGCTGTGGCGATGTCCAAACCTCTGTTGCACTCCGATCGCCACGGAAGGATCCGCTGTGCATTCTGATCAGCTACAGCAAAGCCACCAAGATCCGGGCTCTAAAATCTGGACATGAGAATCCAGGGTTGTCAAATGCAACCCGCGAGTACATACGATAAAGCCAAGTGGCATGCATATCAGGCATGAGTGTACAGGAAAGGTGTATCGTAAATATAAGCACATATGAACATGAAATGAGACAGTTGTAGGTTCACCTAGAGGGGGGGTGAATAGGTGATGGCTAATCTAATGGTCACTCAATGTCAAATGATGCAAATAATGCAGAAGCTAAAAGCAATTATGACCTAATTAAATCTTTTACACTAAACACCACGTATAACCAAAGAGTGTTGCCGAATTTCCCGTGAAGGGCTCTGGACAAACTCCTCTAGATTCCTCTTGAATGGGTTGAGGTGCCGCGTTGGCTCTCTTGGTTGGATACAAGTGTTAGCAACAATCCCACACAAGTATATAACAATATGAGCACAATATATCAAGCATGTAAATGTAAAGACAATAATTGAATGCAAGATATAAAGGGATAGAGAGAGAGAGAGTGAGCAATCGCAAACACAAAGGGTTTTGTTTCGAGGTTCGAGCACACTTGCTCTACATCCCCGCCTTCGACACACGAAGGATTTCCACTATGCAAGATCCCAATGGATCTCTCCTCAGTGCCGCAACACCTACAAGCCCTCGGACTCTCTAGTCCCGTACACACCGCAAGCCCACCGGCTCGCCGAGGCCGCGCCTCAATCAATGAGCTCGCACCCGAACTCAAAACACCAAGTCCTCACTAGGACCCAAACAATCACGAGCACACTTGTCCGTCTCCTCAAATAACAAAGAAAAGATCTTTGGTGATCACAACACTTTGATCACCTAAAGCACTCTCACTACAACACTCCTATAGGATGAATAGTCAATGGATGCTCAAGTGTTTGTGTGAGAAAAACTAGGAAAGAGATGGTGGAGGAAAACTCAAGAAATTCTCTTTTAACACTCTTGGTAAAACTTTCCTTTAGATAGGAAATATTTGCTCTCTATTTTATGGAGAAAAACTTCTGAAAAGAGTGGGAAAAACTGGCTCTAAAAACTTCTCAAAATCTTAGCTCAAAACAATGACAAGACCCCCAATTTATAGGCTGCCAGAAAACTAGCCGTTGGGATCTGTCAGAACTGCCGGTCGACCGGCGCGGTCGACCGCCAACGGTCAGATTTCTGACTGTTGGAGCCACGGTCGACCGCCCGGGTCGACCGACCCACTGGAGCTGAGAGCTAACTCTCTGTCGGTCGACCGGTGCGGTCGGCCGAACTTTCCAGAGAGCACTGCTCTCTGGAGCGGTCGACCGGCACGGTCGGCGGTCCTCCAGTACACAAAGGCGTGCACGTTTGTGCACGTCGGTCGACCGGTCCGGTCGGCCGACTCCAGCATTAGCTGACTATAAAGGTAGACAAGTCGACTAGCTGAAGCCTGAAAACAGTTTTCTGGGATTAAAAAGTTAGTCTTTTTAGCTTAAATAAAATCCCATAAAATACTTAAAAATCTACAAAAATAGTTTAACCAATATACTTTGATATACAAACATGCTTGCACAAAATCAAGGCATGTTATAAAATATTGGACTATTTTTGTAACTTGGAAGTATTTGGCTCATGATAAAAACTGTTTCTCCAAAACAACATTTTCCAAATATATTTTTCCAAATCTTCATCAAATACAAAAACAAGATATACTTTTAAGGCATAGTGTGTATGGATATGATCCACTACACAATCAAGATGAAATATCTATGTTTTTGTCATTAGCTCTAAATAAAGTTTTGGTTGAAACATATTATAACTTTGAATATCAAAACCAAAACTATGTTTTTTCCAAAATGAAAAGTCTTTTCTAAATCTGAAAATTCTTTTATGAAAAGACAACAAATTCAGAGTGTGAGTGTGATATCTACTTGAACAATCCACCAACTATCTATCCTTTACATTTTATCTAAAATAAAAACAAAATCTTATACCTAGACACAAGTCTTCATCTTCTTGAAGTCTTCACTTGAAGGCTTCTCATCTTCTTGACTTAGTCCAAGCTTGATCCAAAGCTCCTTGGATCACACCGTGCTAGCTCCAAATCTTTACATTTTATCCTTTATTGAGCTATGCACCTACTAAGATCTTGATAATGAATCTGTCACTAATTATACACAAGATCATTAGTAAACATAACTTCATGAGTTGATCATCATCAAAACTAGGGTGATAGGCCTTTGGGCCAACAATCTCCCCCTTTTTGATGATGACAAAACTCATGGAGTTATATATGCATGGATTAAAGTAAAGCTTCAAGGAAGCTCCCCCTTAACTCATGCATCACAAGAAATAATAGATATGGCAATGAGGCACATGAGTATGTATGCAAGTGTGGAGATAAAACATGCAACAAGTATAAATCAAAATCTTTTTCTCCTATTTGCAATACAAAACATATATGCATAAAAAAAATCTTATGTATATCTATTTTACTTATGTCTATGCATGAGAAAACTAAACACAAAAACTAAACACAAGTATGCATATAAACTCAAAATCTTTCTCCCCTTTTTGTCAATCATCAACAAAGGGGTAAAATCAAATCAAACAAATTTTTCTCCCCCTTTTTGTCAAAAACAAAAGATCAAGAAGGGGTTAAACAATTCAATCAATAAAGATTTATATGCGATATACATTCATGAAGAGGAAGACGCTAAGTTAGCTTCCCTGCACATATGCATTACATGAAGAAGGGATGACAAGCCCTAACTCACATAACACATATTATGTAATGCATAAAAGGAGATGTGAAGCTCGCCCTACACACGTATATCATATAAAGAAGAGTTGTCAAGTTTCTCAATTTATAATATACTCAACATGAATCCATATGTAAGAGAGATGTTAAGCTCTCCTTGCATATAGGAAATACAAATCAAACATTTTGAATTTTTCTTTAAAATTTTGAACTACTTAGTAAAACACATTTTGAGATATCAAGTAAACATATTTTATTTTGATATCGATTTGAAAACATATTGCATAAGCTTTAAGAATTACCAATAGAAAGTTGAATTTAGCTTAGCATATAATAAACTTTGTGCTTTAAATATGTAAGATAATTTTAACTAAGCACAAATAACACATATATGTGAAAAGAGAATACCATAGAAATTGATATAATTTGAATTTGAAAGCATTCATACATACAATCAAATGTGAGTATATATATAGAAATCATATTGATACCAATTGAAATATCCAATGATACCAATTAAAAGTAAGCTTATCATAGACTCTACCATATGAAGAGATTGCACTAGTTAATATGAAAATGTTTTAAAACTAGTACGAAATCCTTCAAGTAAGGAATAAGCAAAATGTTTTTCATGAAACACAAGTAAATCACATGGCACTAAAAACACTCTAATATCCATGAAGTCCATAAAATTTTCAAAAGAGGTGAGTGTACTAGTGTTATGTGGAACATGGTATCATGAAAATGTCAATAAAGCTCAATATTCCTTTAAATAAGAAAACATGAAAATCATCACAAATTTTTCATTTAAAAAACAAAATTTATATTTCAAGATATATGTATGTTTTGACAACACAATAAGTATACATACATATCTCTTAAACACAATTGAGTCCCATATAAATAGATTTGCATTAAAGGCAAATGACTCAAGAGGTATACATGTATATCTTAAAGTTTGGCAAAATACACATATACATGGAAAGAAAACACATGATCATAAATCAAATCCAAAAAGTGTGAATATAAGTTTAAAATTGTATGTATCATCAAAACCAAGCAATACAACCACATTTCATGGGTTCAAATAAGCATTCAAGTACAAATATAAATAGATTTATTTGTGGCCCACGATATGTACAAGTATAAATCCTAGTGTTGACAAAAACTAACATATAAACTAATATTCAAATCATGAAGCATCAAATTTTGAGAAAAATAGAATCATGTGTCAATCTCAAAAATTATTGAAGAATAAATAACTAGTATAAATTGTTTTTTGGAAAACTAGTTAAAGATCCTTCAAATATATCAAATCTTATGTTTTTCATAAAACATAACTAGATACACAAAAATTTAAGCACTCATGGTCTATAAGGCTCAAAATGATTTTAACAAAAGTGTGAGTGTTAAATGATCATGTAAATAGCATTTTTATGAAAATAGTCAATGAAGCTCAAAGAGATCATAAGTCACATTTTTTTAACAAAAACACGAAAAATCATTTTTCATCAAACACTAATCTTCATGGTATATGTATGATTAATCCAATCCTAACAATACACATACATATCCCCAATCTAAAAGAGTCTATTAATGATGTTTGCATGAAGGCAAGAGACTCACGGGTATACATGTATATTTATTAGATTTGAATTTAAATACATATACATGAAGTAAAACATAAAAATAAGGCAAAACATGGATAAAAGAGAATCATCAAAACTAGTCTATACATATGCATATAGTGGATACAAATGAGCATGAAGTTCAATTATATATGAATCAATTGTAATTTACTATTTGTATATGTATACATGCAAGTTTAACACATTCTACATCTAAGCATGTAAATACCGCATGAAGCACACAAAAATATGAACATGCTATATGATATATGAAATTAAAAGCATGTACAAAAAAATATAGGAGTTTAGAAATTGTTACCAACTCTAAAGCTCCAAATATGGTGGTTGTCCCACCATAACTCCTTGATAGTGATGCATCCCAAAAGTATGTCCATCATGTCCAAGTGCATCCACTACCAAGGCACCAATCCTCTCACGTCTTGTGAGAGCCCTCACCTACATCAAAAGCAAAAGGTGGGGGTTTTGGTACCCATATTTTCTTGGGTCCACAGGGGTTAGTCTTATGTTGAGGAACCCAAAAATTTTTATTCTTAGCAAAATTAAAATGATCTAATCTATCATAACAATATTTTGCTAAATGGCCTTTGCGGCCACAATGTGTACATACGTACACCTTAGTATGCTTATGTGTAGGAGTGTGATCATGTTGTGCAACATAAGCCAATGCATGGTTATGATGTGCATGAATGTGTGGAGTTTGTTTCTTTGAAAACATTGACTCCAACCTAGAATGATTAAAAGTACAAGAGTTCAAAGTTGAACTCAAACCATCCATTTTATTTTTCAAAACATTAATCTCACTAGAGGTGGCATGTAAAGCATGGTGAGATATATGATCATTTTTCTTTTTCTTTTTAGAAACAAATTCTTTTTCTTTTTCAACAAATTTTCTTTTCAAAGTAATATTTTCTTGAAAAACAACTTCCTTTTGTTTTTCCACCAAATCAATCTTGTTTTTCAAAATAGTGTTTCCTTCACATAAATCATTCAATTTTGCAAGCAAGGAAACATTCTCATTTTTCAAATCTTTATTTTCTTTTTTTAAGCATGCCATTTTATTTTCTAATGAATCTTTTTCATTAAGCATGGCATCAAAATTCTTTTTCAAATTGTTATTTTCTTTTTCTAAACATGCAATGTTAGATTTAAATGAATCTTGTTCTATATGCATGCAATCAAGTTTCTTTTTCAAATTTTTATTATCTTTCTTAATCATGTCATATTTTTTAAGCAATAATTGACAAAATGTAGAAAGCTCTTCATATGACATGTCTTCATCATCGGATTCGGAGTTTACCTCAAGGGGGTTATCCCCTTGGACCATGTAGCACTTGTTGGAGGTGTCGCTTCCAACATCCGAGTCACTCCCCGCATAGTATAGATCTTTTTCGCCAAGGGAGGTGATGATGTTCCAAGCTACAAAAGCCGATTCAACATTAGAAACCCTAGAAAGATATTCATCATTTAGGGTACATTTAAGAGCATGAAGGACTTTGAGTTAGCCTCAAAATACTTGCTATTGTTAACATAAGAATCATTAGTGGTAGCAAGATATACATGAATGCCTAAGGCCTTGAGGTACAAAGACATCTTAACCTTCCAAATTGGATGTTAAGAATGTCAAAGATGGGTGGTGACATGAACTCCATGGTGTGTGTACAAAATCTTGTGATTAGCCTAAAAATGAGGATATTTTACTCTAGGTTGTTAGACCCAAATCAGAGTACCAAGCTCTGATACCAATTGTAGGTTCACCTAGAGGGGGTGAATAGGTGATGGCTAATCTAATGGTCACTCAATGCCAAATGATGCAAATAATGCGGAAGCTAAAAGCAATTATGACCTAATTAAATCTTTTACACTAAACACCACGTATAACCAAAGAGTGTTCCCGAATTCCCCGTGAAGGGCTCTGGACAAACTCCTCTAGATTCCCCTTGAATGGGTTGAGGTGCCGCGTTGGCTCTCTTGGTTGAATACAAGTGTTAGCAACAATCCCACGCAAGTATATAACAATATGAGCACAATATATCAAGCATGTAAATGTAAAGACAATAATTGAATGCAAGATATAAAGGGGATAGAGAGAGAGAGAGTGAGCAATCGCAAACACAAAGGGTTTGTTTCGAGGTTCGAGCAAACTTGCTCTACATCCCCGCCTTCGACACACGAAGGATTTCCACTATGCAAGATCCCAATGGATCTCTCCTCGGTGCTGCAACACCTATAAGCCCTCGGACTTTCTAGTCCCGTACACACCGCAAGCCCACCGGCTCGCCGAGGCCGCACCTCAATCAATGAGCTCGCACCCGAACTCAAAACACCAAGTCCTCACTAGGACCCAAACAATTACGAGCACACTTGCCCGTCTCCTCAAATAACAAAGAAAAGATCTTTGGTGATCACAACACTTTGATCACCTAAAGCACTCTCACTACAACACTCCTATAGGATGAATAGTCAATGGATGCTCAAGTGTTTGTGTGAGAAAAACTAGGAAAGAGATGGTGGAGGAAAACTCAAGAAATTTCTTTTAACACTCTTGGTAAAACTTTCCTTTAGATAGGAAATATTTGCTCTCTATTTTGTGGAGAAAAACTTCTAAAAAGAGTGGGAAAAACTGGCTCTAAAAACTTCTCCAAATCTTAGCTCAAAACAATGACAAGACCCCCAATTTATAGGCTGCCAGAAAACTAGCCGTTGGGATATGTCAGAACTGCCGGTCGACCGGCACGGTCGACCGCCAACGGTCAGATTTCTGACCGTTGGAGCCACGGTCGACCGCCCGGGTCGACCGACCCACTGGAGCTGAGAGCTAACTCTCTGTCGGTCGACCGGTGCGGTCGGCCGAACTTTCCAGAGAGCACTGCTCTCTGGAGCGGTCGACCGGCACGGTCGGCGTCCTCCAGTACACAAAGGCGTGCACGTTTGTGCACGTCGGTCGACCGGTCCGGTCGGCCGACTCCAGGATTAGCCGACTATAAAGGTAGGCAAGTCGACTAGCTGAAGCCTGAAAACAATTTTCTGGAATTAAAAAGTTAGTCTTTTTGGCTTAAATAAAATCCCATAAAATACATAAAAATCTACAAAAATAGTTTAACCAATATACTTTGATATACAAACATGCTTGCACAAAATCAAGGAATGTTATAAAAGATTGGACTATTTTTGTAACTTGGAAGTATTTGGCTCATGATAAAAACTGTTTTTTCAAAACAACATTTTCCAAAACATATTTTTCCAAATCTTCATCAAATACAAAAATAAGATATACTTTTAAGGCATAGTGTGTATGGATATGATCCACTACACAATCAAGATGAAATATCTATGTTTTTGTCATTAAGCTCTAAATAAGGTTTTGGTTGAAACATATAACTTTGAATATCAAAAACCAAAACTATGTTTTTCCAAAATGAAAAGTCTTTTCTAAATCTGAAAATTCTTTTATGAAAAGACAACAAATTCAAGAGTGTGTGTGTGATATCTACTTGAGCAATCCACCAACTATCTATCCTTTACATTTTATCTGAAACAAAAATAAAATCTTATACCTAGACACAAGTCTTCATCTTCTTGAAGTCTTCACTTGAAGGCTTCTCATCTTCTTGACTTGGTCCAAGCTTGATCCAAAAGCTCCTTGGATCACACCGTGCTAGCTCCAAATCTTTACATTTTATCCTTTGTTGAGTTATGCACCTACTAAGATCTTGATAATGAATCTGTCACTAATTATACACAAGATCATTAGTAAACATAACTTCATGAGTTGATCATCATCAAAACTAGGGTGATAGGCCTTTGGGCCAAAAACAGTAAGTAAAGAAACTATAGGAAATCAATTATATAAGCCCACATTACCGATCCGTGAGATTAGTACGTCGACGAAATAATTCAAACAAGCAAACCCTCATATATATACCCTATACCTCACGTTACTGTAGTCTAAGTTTATATAATCTGACTTTACCTTCACAATAACATAATAGTGAAACAGTATGGAAGCAATCAAATAATCTAACAAGATAGCACATGCATAAGTGGTGAGCAGTATAAATCAGGAGTATAGCTAGTCAGTTATCAGGAGCATGTTATTATTAAGTTATTAAGACTCATCTGATTTGTATACATCGGTATGTGTCACATCCCACATACCTCAGCATACAGAATAGAGAGTAAGTTATTAGAAACTGATAGATATCGACGAACCATGCTTAGAATGGGTCCCGTACATGCCCGGGGCAACGGTCAAGGAGTATCCGGTGCTGAGCCGCAACGTACCGCTAGGTACCAGGACTTATTGTACGCCCGAACATGAATAGGATGTCACTGCTCCCACAAGAATAGGCCCAGGGGCTTATGGCACAACCGGCAGGCAGGGGAATAGGGGTGTCAGAGCACCCCACGGAAGCGCCTGGTGGCCTTGATTAGTCTACAATTCCGCATTATTATATCGCATTTTTCACCGATTTATGAATAAAATGTTGGTCTAAACCGTGTTTTGGTCTCTCTTGCAGATAAATCAGGAGTTTAAGGGCAAATGGGTAATAAGAGCTTAATTAAACCCATTTTATGGTAATTAAATCCGTAATTCTTGGAGGCCAAGCAAGGGAACTTCTAGAAGTTGCATTGAATCTAGACCTTTGCGCACGTCAGACGAATATCCGGACCAAAATACCAAAATGCGAATATACCAGGAAGCTCCTCGAAGAAAGGAGACGTCGCTCATGAAAACAAGGACTTATGTCCCTGGTATTGTCACGGATCCGCGGCAATGTGGTGGGCCCACGCGTCGATTTTCGACGCGTGGGCCTGTCTCGTCTTCTAGAACTCCCTTATGCCTATGAAAACCCCTGTAGAGGTCCAAAACGGGGCAGTTTTTGATTTTAGGCTTGGGTTTCTATGTTTTACTGTAGGGTAGTGTAGGTGTTCTTCCTTTCTTTTCTTTTGTATTTTCTTTTATTTTTAGATCTTGTAGTAGGGCTGAGAGATTTAGAGAGAGATAGAGAGGGATTGATGTAATAGATGGTGACAATCTATGTAAAAGTGCCTCCTTTCTTCTCCAATGAATTCTTCTCCATCTTCTACATGATGCTTGGCTAACTTTTCTTCTCATGGCAATCTAACCACTAACCATCTAACCACTTACTTGATAATCCACATGAATCTAATAGCCTCTACAAGGCCTTGCTTTTGCAAGAGCCATTGATGGCTCATGATGATGGATTCTAACATTCTAACATTTCTAACATCTAACCCACTAACTTGCTAACTTGCAATGTTTTCTTTATTTCATGCTCACCTCTAACCGGTTTTGATGATTTAACAGTACCTTGCAACTTGTTATGTGGTATTGATGTATTATTTGAATGTAGAAGAACAATCTTATGGGCCATGCTCTGTATCGTCTCTTGAAGCCAAGGATTAGTGATGGCCAACGATCCATGTGAGGCAACTATCACTAAGAGGTTAGCATCGTTAGTGGAGCAATTGGTAGTTAGTAGCCATGAGTTTTCTTTTATCTTATTTAAAAAAATCATTTGTTTTTCACCGTTGTCTTTGTTCATCTTTGTTTTCATTTTCTTTACCACAAGTTTCATCTTCTTTTCTATTTTATTTTCCAAACCACTTCTCTTTTGTTTTTACATTGTTTTCATCGCCTTCTCCACCTACCACTTCTGGATTTTCTTTTCTTTTCTTTTTCTAATTCTTTTAACAAAGAAGACTTGTTAACAACCGACGTGAATAGAGACTGTTAATGCTTCTATCGCCTCTCGTCCCTGTGGGTTTGACCCGCTGAGCCAATGCTATAACGGAAGTATCGAGGGAACATTAGCACATACTCATTTTCATTAATTTCACAAACAACACGTTTATGAGTTCTTGCTCAGCCCCGATCAAATTTTTAGCGCCGTTGTCGGTGATGGGAATGATTTTGATTTCACGTTTTTGTTAACATTTTCTTCTCTGTTTTGGTGTACAGGACATTCTTTACAGGATCTTAACATTGCAGAATAAAAACTAGCTTTGCATCTCCCTACTCTAGAAAGCAGGGACCCAGCTTCTAAAGAAAAGCCGCGCAAACGCGACATTGGCCGCCAACGCAGCTATTTTGTGATCATTGTGTATCTTGTTATGCTAGGATGTGTTCATTGTGATAGCTAGTGGATCTATACTATTACTTTCCTACTTTGATTGCCTAAACACCACAATAAACTAAAGAACTAAAATACGGTATTTTAGATGCTTTTAAAATGGCTTAGACATTTGCATTTAGGCACGTGTCAATTCAATTCTAATATACTGTATTTTGTTCTGTTGTTGTGATTGGACTGAGGTGTACATATGGCATTGTATATAGCATAGGACAAACACGTGGGTGATTTACTCGCTTTGTGTTATATTCTTATCTATATTGCACACTGCACGAATTGAAATTAAGGGCAAAACCCATACAAGATAAGGTGGGATTTCATCACCCTTCCTTAGCCCAAAAATCACCTCCCCACTCACACAACCCAATCCCTAATAAAAATTGATAGACGTTGGCCCCTAGGGACATCTCAGACTTATTAAGAGATTGACCGAGGGTGGAACTTGTTTTGAATCTTACTCTTGTGAAATCGATGTCTAAGGTTTGGGATTAAGAGGTTACGCCTCGAAGATACCGTGGATTGACGTAATTAAGGCCCGTTGCTTACGCACGGATACCTCCCACTGTATTTTGCCCCTACCTGGCTGATTAGCTTGTGGTCAGATTCGAGCAACAACCTCCCTCGGGTAATCGACCAGTTAGGAGTCGTCTAGGTCCTTGTCAACCTTAACACAGGCTTGGTTTTGATTTTTTTCTTTTCTTTTGTTTGTTATTTGCTTTTTCATTTTTGTTTGTGATTGTTTGTGAAATAGAATTCAGCAATAACAATTCTTTTAATCCTAACATGAATCCATATTTCACACCAACACCATTTGTTTCAGATAATTCCAACCCGGTTTTTAACAATATGAACCAACTAAATACACCGGGTTGGACTTATCTGAATCAATACAACTCATACCCCCATTCTTATGACTATAATTTCTAAAATAATTTTCACTCGTCACAGAATCAATAGGGATTCACCTCCCCCGAGTTAAATTTGTAACCTCCTTGTCCACAATGTCCACCTTGTCCACAATTTACACAATATTCATTCCCTGATTTCGCTTCCTATACTCCTTTTTCTGGACCTCCCATTGAAGAAAAATCTGAACTAGAAAAGAGTATAGAAGCCAACTTGCAAGAAGCCGAGCGACAACGTCAGAAAATATTGGCCTCTCCAATTCCACAATATTTTCAAGAGTCTTACTCAGTTCTACCTCCTCATACTGAACAACCATCTGCCCTGGAAACGAGTAAGAAACTCTTGTGTGAATCCAAGCTTCAATCTCAAACCATGTTGGACTCATAATCTTCACTATCTTTCCAAAATCAAGATTCTTATACTCCCTTTCTGGACCATCCACTTGCAGAAAAATCAAGACTAGAAAAGAGTATAGAAGTCTTGCATAAGTCCGCATTATAATTTCAAAAATCTTCTTCTCAGTCTATTGATAGGTTGGAAACACAATTAAATAAATTGGTCAATATTTATAAGAATGAAGAAACTCTCTCTTCTCAACCTTTGACCAATCCAAATATCTCTAACTCTATCAATTTGACCCATGACTCTTGTTGTTTTGTAAACAAAGATTCCTACACTCCTTTTCTAGAACAACCACTTGAAGATACATCACATCTAGAAAAGAGTATAGAAGTATTGCGAGAGTTCGCACTACAATTTCAAAAATCTTCTGCTGAGTCTATCAATAAGTTAGAAACACAATTGAGTCAATTGGTTAGCATTTATAAGAATGAGGAAACTCTATCTTATCAATTTTTAACAAATTCAGCTATCCCAAACTCTATTGATCTGACCCAGGACTCTTGTCATTTTGAAAATCAAGATTCAATTTCAGCACACCCATCTGAACTTGTCCAAACTTCAAATACCCTTGACATTTTGGCAAGTTATCCTTTTTCTGAAATTGAACTTGAGCATGAATATGATCATGAACTTCAACTTCATAATTCAATTTCACTTCCTGATTCAATATTGACTGAGATGTTTTTACCTGAATTCAGGCCTTTTTCCGAGTCAGTATTAGATCCAGTGCCAGTTCATTGTGAAATTGAATCACCAATCTTTTATGATCATCATATTGAACTTGACCAATTTCATACTTTTGAAAGTCCCAATGATAAATTGGCAAGTTCTCATTTTTATGGAATTGAATTCAATGAGGAATGTGACTTTGATCCTCAAATTTATGATTTAGTTCAAATTCCTGAATCAATATTGACTCCAGTTTTGTTACCCAAATTGAGTAACATTTTAGAGTCAGTTTTGGTTCCCATACCGTTATTCTTGAACTTGAATCACCAATCTTCAAAAGTCACATTCCATCATGGGGAAATGAATGTAGACTTGCGTTTTAACTTCTTGATTTGGACCCACTTCTTGAACCAATCTCGACTCCCAAACCTTTACTTGACTTAAGTCTTTTTCCTGAGTTAGTATTAGTTCATGTACTTCCTGAATCCAAATCAATCATTCCATTCTGGACAAGGGTCTTGGAAAATTTGACTTTGAATTATTTTGAAAATTTGAAAATTAGATAGGGTAAAATTTTTAATAAAAATCATTCATATATATATATATATATATATATATATATATATATATATATATATATATATATATATATATATATATATATCATTCTAGTGGGTTGTCTTTTAGAGGTCTCTGGTGGGTTCCTCCGGATTCCACGCACATTGGATTGGCCACATTTCGTGGACCAATCAGACCACCACTAGAACCACCACCTTGGGGTGATTTTTTCTTCCCTCTCTATTTGTTTCATGCATATATACATCACGATGCATTGAGGACAATGCATGAGATAAGTGTGGAGGAGGGTTTACTAATATAGAGTTTTTAGATTTTCTTTCTTTTACACTTCTTTTAGGATACATTTAGAAATATTCCCTTTTGTATAGGAATTTTCTCTTTCTTTAAAATTTTTTTGAAGTAAGAGACAAAGTTTTGATCTATATTTAAGAAAATTAAGATGATCTTAGAAATTAAGAAAGCCTTAATTATAACATCTTAAACCTAGTCAAAATAATAGACCTTGTTTAAAATTATAGGCTAAGTAGGATAAATTGAAGAGATAATTTTATCTTAAATTTTTTGCCTTAGATAGTATGTACTTCACACTTCACAATTTTTGGGATGGATACAAAGACCTAAAATGCCATAAAGCAAAAAAAAAAAAACAATATATATATATATATGGCATAAATGAATAAAAAAATACTTATTAAGCTGGATAATTATGCCTCAAGAAGCATGATTATTCACGCCTAACGTTGGTCAAAATAAACAAATAATCCCCCTTAGTTTTGTGGTCTTGTTTACTTGAGTCCTTAAAATTGAGGGATGTTTTCTCATCTGGTGCCCTAGGACCGTCTGACTTGAGAGTCATCGGTTAAAGGCTCGCTACATGGGTGAACCAGAAAGCCTAATGAAGCTAAGGGAAGAAAAGAAAAAGAAAAAGAAAAAATAAAAATAAAATAAAATATATATATATAAAAATAAATGGCTTGATGGTTGGAGTTAAAATCCCAGAAATTTTCACTGTCACAAAGTGCATATTATCTAGATTTTATGAAGGATAAAATATTCAATTCAATTTTGATATCTTAACTTAATTGATGACAAGATCTTGCATATAGATTAAGTTTAAGGAAGACTAATTTTTGGTGGATTTATGATCTTAGACCGCTTATATTTTTGCAAAAAATATTTCGTAAACTTGTCTCTCTTTCAAAATGTGTTTTCAAAATACTAACATTTATCTTCTTTCTTTATGGATTTTGTGGGTGCAATCCGCTGAAAACCCTCAGGAGACAACACTCCTCCTCTAGGGTAACCTAGAGGTTTAACGGCTTGTTGCACACGCTCAGTGAAATCGCGTCACCTGCGAAAGTGGTGTAATAACATTTGTAGTATAGTTTTTCTTTTCTTGTTTTGCTCGGGACGAGCAAAAGATAAGTGTGGGGGTGTGATTAGTCTACAATTCTGCATTATTATATCGCATTTTCCCACCGATTTATGAATAAAATGTCGGTCTAAACCGTATTTTGGTCTCTCTTGCAGATAAATCAGGACTTTAAGGGAAAATGGGTAATAAGAGCTTAATTAAACTCATTTCATGGTAATTAAATCCGCAATTCTTGGAGGCCAAGTAAGGGAACTTTTAGAAGATGCATAGAATTTAGACCTTTGTGCACGTTAGACGAATATCCAGGCCAAAATACCAAAATGCGAATATACCAGGAAGCTCCTCGAAGAAAGGAGACGTCGCTCGCCAAAACCAGGGACTTATGTCCTTGGTATTGTCGCGGATCCGCGGCAATATCCGCGGTTCCGCGGCAATGTGGTGGGCCCACGCGTCAATTTTCGACGCGTGGGCCAATCTCGTCTTCTAGAACTCCCTTATGCCTATAAAAACCCCTGTAGAGGTCCAAAATGGGGCAGTTTTTGATTTAGGCTAGGGTTTCTATGTTTTAGTGTAGGGTAGTGTAGGTGTTCTTCCTTTCTTTTCTTTTGTATTTTCTTTTGTCTTTAGATCTTGTAGTAGGGCTGAGAGATTCAGAGAGAGATAGAGAGGGATTGATGTAATAGATGGTGACAATCTATGTAAAGGTGCCCCCTTTCTTCTCCAATGTAATCTTCTCCATCTTCTACATGATGCTTGGCTAACTTTTCTTCTCATGGCAATCTAACTACTAACCACTAACCATCTAACCACTTACTTGATAATCCATATGAATCTAATAGCCTCTACAAGGCCTTGCTCTTGCAAGAGCCATTGATGGCTCATGATTATCGATTCTAACATTTCTAACATCTAACCTACTAACTTGCTAATTTGCAATGTCTTCTTTATTTCATGCTTACTTCTAACCAGTTTTGATGATTTAACAGTATCTTGCAACTTGTTATGTGGTATTGATGTATTGTTTGAATGTAGAAGAACAATCTTATAGGCCATGCTCTGTATCGTCTCTTGAAGTCAAGAATTAGTGATGGCCAAGGATCCATGTGAGGCAACTATCACTAAGAGGTTAGCATCATTAGTAGAGCAATTAGTAGTTAGTAGCCATGAGTTTTCTTTTATCTTATTTTAAAAAATCATTTGTTTTCACCATTGTCTTTGTTCATCTTTGTTTTCATTTTCTTTACCACAAGTTTCATCTTCTTTTCTATTTTGTTTTCCAAACCACTTCTCTTTTGTTTTTACATCGATTTCATCCCCTTCTCCACCTACCACTTCTGGATTTTATTTTCTTTCCTTTTTCTAATTCTTTTAACAAAGAAGACTTGTTAACAACCGACGTGAATAGAGACTGTTAATGCTTCTATCGCCTCCCGTCCCTGTAGAGTCGACTCGTTGAGCCAATGCTATAACGAAAGTATCGAGGGAATGTTAGCACTTACTCATTTTCATTAATTTCACAACACATGTTTATGAGTGCTTGTCCAGCCTCGATCAGGCCTCCAGGTTGAATCCAAGTATATGGGCGCACGACACTATAAGACCAATATAAACATGGAGACTATATCGGTACTCATGAGTTTCCCCCATCCCAGTGTAAGTTGTCTAATTATTAGGATTGTCCAGTGATAGTATCCACAGGGTGTTCATAGTAATCCTATATCATGGTTATCCTATTACGGGGATCAACAATAGTATAGTATCAGGAGTCACCCTTTTTCAGGGTTCAAGAATACAGGAGTTCAGAAGTACAGGAGTTCAAAAATACCAAATGTCTGGTAGCAATATAATAATCAAGTCCCCGTAAAAGTGATAATCATGAATATGCAAAGAAGTACAGGTGTCCGGTGTAATAGTATCCAGTCAGGTGTCACAATATCAGGTCAAGTATATTGGTACCAGGTGGCAGTACGTCAAGCGTAGCATGGCAAGTACCGTGTCAGATATCAAGTGGTAAGTATAGCATGGCAAGTACCAGTGTCAGATATCAAGTGCCGTCGATCAAGAATCAAGTATAACATATCAAGTGTCAGTGTAAATACCGTATATTAACTTGTATAACAAGGAATCTTGTATTAAAAATTACAGTAGCAAGTGCTAGGTATGTTACGATAGTAATACGATGTCCACATATCAATATCATATTATAAATCAAGAGTAATTATTTTTAAGTCTAATATAAAGCACTCGCATAATGAGAAAATAGATGCATGTTCAAAAGAAACTGTACTCGTCTGAAACCGGAATGAAATATCGGGTTAAAATCTTAGAAATCTGCGAAACTGTGCGAGAAAGCCACTAGCCCATATATATAGTAAAATATATAAATATAAATATATATATATATAAATATTAGAGAGGGAAAGAGAGAGGAGAGAGAAAGTTGTAGGAAGGGGGAGAGAGAGAAGGGTATTTTTAGAAAGGAATTAGGAATTAAAAGGGGAGAGATATTGATTGTAAATATGGGAAAGTAATTTGGGAATGAGGGGATGGGTATTTTAGGGAATGTGAGTAAAGTGGGTTTATTATATGGAAAAGAAAGAGAAAAGAAAAGAAAGAAAGAATGAAGAAAGAAGAAGAAAGAAAGAAATGGAAAAAGAGAAGGAGGGTGGTGGGGTGTCGGTGCCCGGCCCACCGCCGGCGGCTTGGCGGCGGCGGCGGCGCCGGGGACGCGCATGCGCGGCCTAGCCTAGGTGAGAGGGTTGGAGTTGGTTTTTGGTTGTTGTTGTTTGGTGTTGGTGAAGGTGGTGGTGGTAGTTGATGGTGGTGGTGGTTATGGTGATTGTGGTGGTTGTTGGAGTTGGTGGGAAGTTAGAGGAGGAGGAGAAGGTGATGATGGGGTGGTGGAAGTGGTGGATTTGATGGAGATGGCGGCGAATTTTGAAGGAGGAAGGGAGGCGGTGGTAATGGGTTTGGATGAAATTGGAGGTGGTGGGTGATGGTTGGAAGAAAAGGAGGTGGTGGAGTGGAGAAGGGGTGTGGGGGAGTGGATGGCCGGTCTAGGGGCGACTGGCGGCGGCGGTGGTGATGGTGGAGGCGACGGTGGTGAAGAAGAAGGGAGTTGGTGTTTGGTGTTTTGTTTGAAGTGATTTGAATTTGAAATTGAATTGGAAAATGAGAAGGAGAAGGAAAGGAGAAGGGGTTTTTAATGGAGGAGGAGGGAGAAATTATGACGATGAAGAGGGGGTAGAGGGGCTGCAGCAGCAGCCATGGACTGCTGCAGGCGGCTGTGGCTGCGGCTGTGGAGCAGATCAGGGGGAAAGTTAAAGGGGAAGAAAATAAAAGAAAGAAAAGGAAAGAAATTATAGGAAAAGGAAAAAATAAGGAAAAAGAAAAAAAATAGTAAAAAAATTTATTATTAAATATTTAATTTATTAAAATATCTGGGAGTATAAAGTAGGGGAGTAGAGAAGGAAAAAGAAATAAAAGAAATTATCGGTAAATAATATTATTATTTAAATAGGGCGAAAATTAGATTGTTTCAGAAATGCTCCGAAAATTTTCAAAAATAGCAACTATTATTTTAAGATGCTTGGTGAAATCAGATTTGAGAAATTCGATCTAGTTTTTAAATTAAAAATCTTAGAATATTACGGCGATGCGGCCAACACTAGAATCAGTAAAATTTGAATAAATTTAGAAAAATTCAAAAAAATGTATTTAGATAGAAAATGAAATTTTAAGAAGTAATGTGAAAGCCATTTTTTAAAAATTCAATACCGTTTGAAAACTAAAAATTTGGGAATCAGTCAGCGATGCCGACCGACACCGGTTTTGGAGATTTTGCAGAAAAATTCTGAAAAATTTCAGAAAATCATGAAAAATCTAAAATATTAGAAAACAGTGTCTGAAACTGAAATCGGTCAAATCAGACTACCAGAAGGTCAAATTGAGCGGTATGCCGGTATCGGGTTCCCTATCCGGATCAGGGCTGACTCTAAGACTGAGAATCTAGATCCGACACAAAAAACATGCGAAATCATTACTTAAACCAAATACTAGAAGAAAATTACAATAATACGGTCGAAAAAGTTAGGACACGTATCTGGGTACGTATCCCGGGAACGGGGTGCTACAATCTACCCACCTAACAAAAATTTTATCCTCAAAATTTCTATAAGGAGGGAGATGAACATGGAAGAGATTACAGTCAATGACGATAATATGATAAAGTGAAAAGGATAAGGGAGATTACAAACTCGGGACACATATCTGAGTTGATCGAAGAGATGACGGGAAGAAGCTGAAAAGATAGAAGGGTCTTAGGATCCAGGAAAAGATTACAAGGAATAGATAACACCGCACTTGCGAGTGGAATGTACATTCAAGATTCGTGCTCTCCGGCTACAAATTATTATCTCATTAATCTGCCAACTGTTTGTACTGAAGATGTTAGAGCCTACACTCTGATACCACTCTGTGACGCCCCGATCCCGAAGGTACAGAGACGTCACTGTGACGTATATACGCAGGTCAGAAATACCCTCACGTATATACGCTAAGCATCAGTACAGGAAAGAATCAGAGAAAAAAGCACAGTGGTAATATACATTCTAACAAAATAGTACAAGTACATGGTTATCACAGAGAGTGATACAATATTATAGGAATATTACATCACTAGAAATACAAAAGTACAATACACGAAGAGATAAATATAACAAAAGCTGAGAGATGCTCACGAGCAGCAAGAGGGCCTCAGGAGCCAAACAGGAGAGGAACTAGAAGTAAGAGCTGCGGCGATGTCCAAGCCTCTGCTGTACTCCGATCTCCACGGAAGGATCTGCTGTGCACTCTGATCAGCTCTATCAAACCCACCAAGATCTGGGCTCTAAAATTGGACATGAGAATCCAGGGTTGTCAGATGCAACCTGCGAGTACATACGATAAAGCCAAGTGGCGTGCATATCAGGCATAAGTGTACAGGAAAGGTGTATCGTGAATATAAGCATATATGAATATGAAATGAGACAGTAAGTAAAGTAACTACAGGAAAATCAGTTATATAAGCCCACATTACCGATCCGTGAGATTAGTACGTCGAAGGAATAATCCAAACAAGCAAACCCTCATATATATACCCTATACCTCACGACACTGTAGTCTAAGTTTATATAATCTGACTTTACCATCACAATAGCATAATAATGAAATAGTATGGAAGCAATCAAATAATCCAATAAGATAGCACATGTATAAGTGGTAAGCACTATAGATCAGGAGTATAGCTAGTCAGTTATCAGGAGCATGTTATTATTAAGTTATTAAGACTCATCTGATTTGTATACGTCGGCATGTGTCCCATCCCACATACCTCAGCATACAGACCAGAGAGTAAGTTTTTAAAAACTGACGGAGATCGATGAACCATGCTTAGAATTGGTCCCATACATGCCCGGGACAATGGTCAAGGAGTATCCGGTGCTGAGCCGGAACGTACCGCTAGGTACCGGGACTTATTGTACGCCCGAACAGGAATAGAATGTCACCGCTCCCACAAGAATAGGCCCAGGAGCTTATGACACAACCGGCAGGCAGGGGAGTTGGGGTGTCAGTGCACCCCACGGAAGCCCCTGGTGGCCTCCTGGTCGAATCCAAGTATATGGCCGCGCGACGCTATAAGACCATCATAAACATGAAGACTATATCGGTACTCATCAATTTTCCCTAACCCGGTGTAAGTTGTCTAATTATTAGGATTATCCAGTGATAGTATCCACAGGGTGTTCATAGTAATCCTATATTCATGGTTATCCTATTACGGGGATCAACCGGAGTATAGTATCAAGAGTGACACTTTTCAGGGGTTCAGGAATACAGGAGTTCAGGGGTACCAAATGTCTGATAAAGTATAATAATCAAGTCCCCATAGAAGTGATAATCATGAATTTGCAAAGAAGTACGGGTGTCCGATGTAATAGTATCTAGTTAGGTGTCACAATATCAGGTCAAGTGTATTGGTACTAGGTGGCAGTATGTCAAGTGTAGCATGGCATGTACCGGTGTCAGATATCAAGTGGTAAGTATAGCATGGCAAGTACCGGTGTCAGATATCAAGTGTAGTGGATTAGGTATCAAGTATAACATATCAAGTGTCGGTGTAAATACCGTATATTAACTTGTATAAGAAGAAATCATGTATTAAAAATTACAGTAGCAAGTGTTAGGCATGTTACGGTAGTAGATGTCCACATATCAATATCATGCTATAAATCAAGAGTAATTATTTTTAAGTCTAATATAAAGCACTCGCATAATGATAAAATAGATGCATGTTCAAAAGAAACTGTGCTTGCTTGAAACCGGAATGAAATACCGGGTTAAAATCTGAGAAATCTGCGAACCCGTGCGAGCAAGCCACTAGCCCATATGTATATTAAAATATATAAATATAAATACATATATATATATATATATAAATATTAGAGACGGAAAGAGAGAGGAGAGAGAAAGTTGTAGGAAGGAGAGAGGGGGAGAAAGAGAGAGAGAAAACATGGTATTTTTAGAAAGGAATTAGGAATTAAAAGGGGAGGGATATTGATTGTAAATATGGGGAAGTAATTTGGGAATGAGGTAATGGGTATTTTAGGAAATGTAAGAAAAGTGGGTTTATTTTATGGAAAAGAAAGAGAGAAGAAAAGAAAGTAAGAAATGAAGAAAGAAAGAAATGGAAACAAAAAGAAGGAGGGAGGGTGCGCTGCCGGCGGCCGGCCCATCGCGGCGGTGGCGCCGGGGGCGCGCGCGGCCTTGCCCGGGGGAGATGGGTGGAGTTGGTTTTTTGGTTGTTGTTGTTTGGTGTTGGTGGAGGTGGTGGTGGTAGTTGATGGTGGTAGTTATGGTAATTATGGTGGTTGTTGGAGGTGGTGGGAAGTTAGAGGAGGAGGAGGAGGTGATGATGGGGTGATGGAAGTGGCGGATTTGATGGAGGAGGTGGTGAATTTTGGAGGAGGAAGGGAGGGGTTGGTGATGAGTTTGGATGAAATTGGAGTTAGTGGAGTGATAGTTGGAAGAAAAGGAGGTGGTGGAGTGGAGAGGGGGTGTGGAGGAGTGGATGGCCGGCCTAGGGACGGCCGGCGGCGGCGGCAGTGATGGTGGAGGCGGCGGTGGTGAAGATGAGGGAGTTGGTGTTTGGTGTTTTGTTTAAAGTAGTTTGGAATTTAAAATTGAATTGGAAAATAAGAAGGAGAAGGAAGGAGAAGGGGTTTTTAATGGAGAAGGAGGTAGAAATTGTGATGATGAAGAGGGGGGAGAGGGGCTGCAGCAGCAGCCATGGGCTACTGCAGGCGGCTGTGGCTGCAGTTGGGGAGCAGAGCAGAGGGAAAGTCAAAGGGGAAGAAAATAAAAGAAAGAAAAGGAAAGAAAATATAGGAAAAGGAAAAAGATAAGGAAAAAGAAAAGAAAATAGTAGAAAATTTTTATTATTAAATAATTAATTTATTAGAATATCTGGGAGTATAAAGTAGGGGAGTAGAGAAGAAAAAAGTAAGAAAATAAATTGTCGGTAAATAATATTATTATTTAAATAGGGCGAAAAGTCAACTGTTTCAGAAACGTTCCAAAAAATTCTCAAAGTAGAAAATATTATTTTAAGATTCGCGGTGAAATCATATTCGAGAAATATGATCTAGGTTTCAAATTAAAAATTCTAAAATCTTCTGGCGATACCGGCGACACTAGAATCGGTCAAATTTTGATAAATTTAGAAAAAGCTCAAAAAAATGCATTTAGATAGAAAATAAAATTTTAAGAAGTAATGTGAAAGCCGTTTTTTTGAAAATTCAATCCCGTTTGAAAACTAAAAATTCGGGAATCAGTCAGTGATGCCGGCCGACACCGGATTTAGAAATTCTGCAGAAAAATTTTGAAAATTTTTAGAAAATCATGAAAAATCAAAAATATTAGAAAATAGTGCCTGAAACAGAAATCGATCAAATTAGACTACGAGACAGGTCAAATCGGGTGGTATGCCGGTATCGGGTTCCCGATCCGGGTTAGGGCGGACTCTAAGACTGCAAATCCAGATCCGATACCAAAAACATGAGAAATCACAACTTAAAAATAAATACTGGAAGAAAATTATAATAATACGGTCGAAAAAGTCGGGACACGTATCTGGGTACGTATCCTGGGATTGGGGTGCTACAGTTCCTCTTGGATACCCTACAAACAAGCACACTTTGTTATTAATTCGAGTTTACTAGCGTTCACCCTTCAACACATGTGCTGGACTATCCCAAATCCGAACATGCTTTAGACTAGGTTTGCACCCAGTCCACAGTTCTATACATGTGTAGAAGGGATTGACTTAGATGGAACCAAGTTTAGAATATATGATGCCATTTCTAGTGCATATCCCCAAAAAGAGTTAGGTAAATCTGAATAATTCATCATAGATCTTACCATCCATAAGAGTCATATTCCTTCTTTCATCTACACTATTCTGCTGTGGCATTAGGTGCAGACAACTGGGATGTTATTCCCACCTCTGATAAGTAATCCTTAAACTCTCATAAGAGGTATTCGCCATCACGATCAAATTTAATGTCTTGATACATTTACCCAGACATTTCTCCATTTCTGTCCTACACTTCTTGAATTTCTCAAAGCATTCGGATTTACAACGCATCAGATAAATATATCCATACCTTAAGTAATCATCAATAAAAGTGACAAAATATTCAAAGCCTCCTCTTGCTCGGATAGTCATAGGTCAACACAAATCAGAATGAACTAATTCTAAAGATTTTTTTGGCTCTCCCTTATCTATAAAGGGTCTTTTTGTCATTTTACTTTCTAAGCAGAATTCACAGACTGAAAGTGCCTCAACTTCCAATGAACCTAATAGCCCATTTTGGACCAGTCTTTGTATTCTTCTTAGATTAATATGACCAAGTTTTAAATGTCAAAGATACATTTGGTTCATTTTGAAAGTTCTTTTCTCTTAGATGATAAACTAGTTGTATTATTCATTTTACTTAATTGCAACATGAGAGAGACAAGATTAATAATAAAAATATTGTCAACAAATCAACCAAAACCAATAAAATGTTTATTATAACTCATAACCACAGAGTCGTTAAAATAAACAGAATATCTAAATCGTACTAGATTAGAAACTGAAACAAGATTTCTTCTAATACTAGATACATAAAGACAATTTTTTAAAATTAAAGTCCTATTGCTATCAAAATATAACTCTAAATATCCCATTGCAACTGCTGACACTATCGCTTCGTTGCTCATATGAAGATGAATCGCCACATCACTTAGTTGTTTGGTTTGTTGTAACCCATGCAAAATATTGCAAACATGATTAGTGGCTCCCACATCTAGACACCATGAGTTTGCAGATAACAACGCTAAACATGATTCAACTACCAATGAACGAAGTTTACCTTCCTGGTTGTTAATCTTGCTCAAATAAACTGGACATTGCTTCTTCTAGTATCTTGATTGTTTGCAGTAAAAACACTTGCCCTTAGGCTTTTTCACTACTCCTTGCGCTTGCGGTTTTTGAACCTTTTTCTTCTTCTTCTTGCCTTTCGACTTAGGAAGCAACATAAGCACGAGCTATTGTTTTAATGAGACCTTCAGCAGATTGAAGTTCATTATGCAATTTTGTCATAGAATATGAATGCTTATTCATATTGTAATTCAGGCGGAATTGTATAAAAGACTCCGGCAAAGACTAGAGCACGATATCAACCTGGGTTTCCCATCAATCTTGGCTCCCAAGATCTCCAGTTCATTTAGATGACTCATCATCTTTAGAACATGATCTCGAACTGGTTGTCCCTTCAGCCATATTTGTGTTCATCAATTCCCTCATAACAACTTGCCTAGCAGCATGGTTTTGATCCCCAAATATTTCAATTAGGCTCATCGCCATGTCATAGGCAGTGGATGTATCTTAATGCTGATGTTACAACACACTTGATATGGAAACCAAGATGTAGCACCGCGTCATCTCATCTTTCTTCCAATTCTGGTAAGCCTGAGCTTCTTCTTTGTTTGCCTCATTTCCAAGTTGCTTAAGAGATGTTTCATTGAGCACAAATTTATACTCTTCAGCAGTTAATACAATGTTCAAATTATGTTTCCAATCAGTGTAACTAGAGCCAGCAAGTTTGTGCTTTTTGAGATAACAAACAGAGTATTAAATGAAAAATCTCCCATTTAAATCCTGAGAATCACATAATTTAATATAAATTATAATGAGCAAAATAATTTCTTCGAATTCAAATTTTAATTGGTACTTTCAACTAATAAATGTAAGAACTCACCAGTAACCTAGCATACTTTTGATCAGAATGTCTCGATGGGAGAGTCATACTAATCATTATTTATCTAGACAGGATAAATTCTAATAAGTCTACTAACTATACATTTAACCATACCAAGTGGAATTATATAGCTAACATTACTTTGATCCTATAAGCAACCGCAATGACTCAGATAGTGAGAATACGGTTATTTGTAGTTGTACACCATGACTTAGTTTCAGATCAATTGATCCGTATAATACCCCTCACATGGAGAGAAAGTATCATACTACCAACCATTTAAAACTATCCCTTAAGGAAATTCATACTGGTGACTCTATAATTGACTCTGTCTAATATAGAAGAAGGTACCGAGGCCAACATGCAAAATCAATTACATCACCTATGAACCGGTGATGGAGACCGTGGGACTAAAAGAACCTCCCACTTAGTACATTTAACAAAATGAGGGTTATGGTTGTCATCTAAGGTCAGTCTCATTAGCCATATTGTCTGCATGCATAAAGGGTAATGTTAATTTAGAAATTAACATAAATGATATGCAATACAAATCACAACAGGCACTAAACATCACAATTTAAAAATATGAACCCAGCTATTATGATCGGAGTGTCCATGTTGCTCTCCGCAAAGTATTACGGGGATTGACCTTTTGCAGAACCTAGTCAAAATCTATTTCCAGAACCTTGTGGAAATCTGTTTCTAGAATCCAAACGAATCTCTGCTTCCAGAACCTGGTCGAAATCTTTTTGGCTTGTCTGAGCAGCTCCTCCAAGGAACTCTGAGAACTGGCTCCAAGAACAACTCTGGGTACTCCCAAAACTGGCTCCAAAGACTCTGAGTAGACTTCGGGAAGTGGCTCTGAGAACTCCGAGTAGACCTCAGGAACTGGCTCCGAGGACTCCGAGTAGACCCCGGGAGCTATCTCCAAGGACTCCGAGTAGACCTCGAGAAGTGGCTCTGAGAACTACGAGTAGACCTCGGGAACTGGCTTTGAGGACTCCGAGTAGACCTCAGAAACTGTATCCAAGGGCTCCTAGAACTACCGCAGACATCATGATCACATCTTCACTATGTCAGCAATATTACATCCTATTCTTTCTTAATAACCACGAATGGATTTCGTGGATAAAAAAATAATTTACAGCCATCAATCATGCAATTAACCACGGACAATTCTCGTGGGATCCAATCCCATAAAATAGTAAATAAATATTGCGCAACCATAATAACGGGATTAACACTGCAAAATAAGGGTTAACTTCGCACATACAATCATGCATATGATACATGATATATGCAATATGATTTCATGGAATACATGGCTTGTTCAACCGATATTCGCGATCAAGGTGAGCTTTGATACCACTTGAAAGTGTAAAAAATTCCTGAGATCGTCTTGAGTGGATATAGGCTGAACAACAAAAATTATGCACATACGATCCTAGTTTTAACAAAGACTGAATCATACTTTCGAGATCTCGCTGGATTGATCTTGTTAACAATCTTCTTCTGCGAATTGGGAAGTCATCTCGAACACCTCGCGATCTTCTATATTCCCAAAGTACTAGATCAGATGGAGGGCGAGCTCCAAACTTCTGATCTCTCCTTCAGCTCTTTTCTGCTGCTTTTTAGAAACTAGGATTTTCTCTTTTTGTTTCTTCTGTATGATGCATACTACGGTAAGGAGCAATAAGAGGTTTTATATAGGGTATGACAGAGACCACTAAGAATCAAATAAGGATCAGACTTTTAATGATATTAGGAAACCCTAATTCAACCTGAGTTAGAATCCTTAATTTCATAAATTATAATTCAGTCTACTAAAAATTGTAATTGCATTTCTGTTCTTATCTAAAAATTACTTTCAAGATCCTTATTATTATATGCATAAAATCTTCCCACGTTAAGATTTTTGATGTCCGTCAATTAAATTAAATTACTGACAATTTTATTTAATCACGTCTTGTCCTTGATACCTACCACTTAACGTATTTGTCATGTCGAATAATTAAATCCACTATAGGATTTGATAAGTACAAAACTTATAAGTTTCTCAAGAGAACATCATCGTTCCCTCATACCGAGACGTGGATTCCGTCAATGAATAAAGTCCATCATATACATTATATTATCACTCAACTCACTGAAGTTATTGACTCATAAATGAATCTCACTTCTTAATGAATCAAAGTGACAAGTACAATATGCACATGTCTATTAAAAATTTTAAGATTAAGAGTTTTAAACACTCATAATAATCATGAGGTTAATTTCCTAATATAGTCAGTGCATAGAAAACTACCGCCACTTGATCCTGTCCAATACACATAAAGTGTATTAATGCAATAGTTCGAGGCATCAAACAGTCTCCTATACTCAAGATAGACTATTCTAAAAGAATACATTACAATCTTACCGATGGTGTGTCCAACTCCATTTAAGATTGTGGACTTAACTTATGTCCAATAGGGATCCGATGATCTGATCTTATATGTGTAAGCCAAACTCTACACACCAAATCATCTACAATGTAGAACACAAGACACACATGTATATAATACAATCATTTGCCTATATATATTCTCATAAATGACAATGATATTATTAGATAATAATCATATATTGAGTTCTACTACAAAAAAGACTACAACTTTTAGTACAAACATTTTCCTCAAAAAAAACTATTAAAGCACATATACAAATAAATAGACACGAGATTAGTAACCTAACACGTAAAAGCATATAAGTTAAAGTATGCAGATAGACTGCAGAAATAAATAGACAGGAGACTAAGACTATCCTTACCTGAGGGTTAAATACAAAAGACTAAGGAAATAATAAAAGGAAAGAAATTAATGATAACAGAAATAAACATTGAATCATGTAAGCAAAGATATCTGTGTTGTGCGCCGATAACAACAACCAACTGAGGATCTCACAAATCTCCAAGCACAAAGAACACCCAAATAGCACAAGAAGAACGCACAATCTCAAACATACGATTTAACGAGGTTCGGCCTCAAAGCATACGTCCTCGGGGCAATCAGAGAGAGATTTAATTGCTTTGGAAGAAGATTACAATGGCTAGCAGCCTCTTTGAATGCAAGAGAGCTCCAGCCTTTTCCTTCTCAAGGATCTTCTACAAGATACAAACCTAGAAACCAACAACAGCCTTAAATACACAGATTTTTGAAACAGCAGATTTTCACCCAAACCCGACTGTCGGTCGACCGGTCGGTCGACCGACCCTTCCATCGGTCGACCGGTCGGTCGCCCGAAAACAACAGAGAGTTGGGCACTTACAGTCAGGGAATTGCGGTCGACCGGCCGGTCGACCGCCTCCGAGCCCTGTGCATGCTGTGCATGTCGGTCAACCTGGCGGTCGACCGACCTGCCTGTTTTTCTGCTGCTGCTGCTATTTCCTGTTGTTCCCTTCGTCTTCGTCGTCGATTTCCTCGGCGATCACTCGACGACCCCTCGACGATCCTTATCAACTTCCCCATCAGTAAACTCTCTCTTTCCAATAATTCTCCATCTCGGCGAAGATTTTTCCTAAAATCTGAGCCGATCTCCAACGAACCCCAGTCCATCACCTGGCGAAATCGACACACGATCTCGGCTTGCGCGCACCGATCGAAATCGACACACGATCTCGGCGAAATCGACACACGATCTCGGCGAAATCGACACACGATCTCGGCTTGGAGTCTGTAGCTCAACTATCCACTGGAAAGCATCGTACATGCCTTCTCTGCACTGCACCTTAGGAGAATTTTCATACATGCCGATCACCAACATGGCTTCTACTTCGCAACTTCACGACCTCATGAAGACTTCCTCATGAGCCAACACTGACTCTCCAACTGACTAGCTCTATCTAGTCTACCTGTCTTCCATCGACGGTCCACCAAGTCTGTGTAGAGCCCACCAAACATCATCGGCTTCAACTGGATGATGCACACCCCTCCTTATGCAAGCTCAACATCTTCTCACCGGAAGATCACTTGTTCATCGAGATCACAACACCTCACCACTATGTGAAGTCCAACTGGCCACAACGCTTCACCTCTACGTGAAGCCTCTCCACCTCTACGTGAAGCTCCAACTGGCCACAACTCTTCACCTGTGCGTGAAGTTCTACTGGCCACAACACTTCACCTCTACGTGAAGTTCCATCGACCACAACTCTCCACCTCTACGTGAAGAACCAAACAACTTCTCGAGAACCCAAATAGCTTCATAAGAGTTGCATCACCAAATGGCTGCGCCTTTACGGCTGCCTACGTACCTTTGCCTAAAAGGATCAAGCCAACCGTAGTTCATTTAAATGAGCTTCATCAAGCTCAAGCACTTGCACCTCTATTTACAACAGTGAACCTGTCTGACCGAGTCATATGAACCTCTTCCCGACCATCTTGGAGAGTAACGGCCTTCAACTTCAGCTTGTCACGATCACAAGCTTGAGATTCATGCTTCTTTCCCCACAAGCGTGGTTTCACCTTTGTTCCTATAGCTGCAAACAACTCGACATCCTCAACAATGTCGTCAACCTGTTCAACATCACCTTTGGTATCATGAACTCCACCCTGTGTCACCTCCGCTGAAGTATCCTTTGATGCCGAACCAACTGGAGATGATGGAGTAGCATCAACCTCCACCCGCTGCGATCTTCCCGTGGTCTTCGTCCTCTCTACCTGCTGAGAGACGATGGACTTCAACCCTGAAGTCTCTCCAAAAGTGACATTTCTGCTCATCACGATCTTCTTGTCTTCGGGGTCCCACAACCTGTAGTTGTTTCCCTTAACGCCCAAATAGACAAACCTCTTTGCTCGCGGATTCACCTTACCATCCTTAGCACTGAAGTAGGCCGGACTTCCAAACTCCCGCAGCACACCATGATCTTGAGCAGCTTTCCCAGACCAAATATCCAATGGAGCTTTACCTCCTATCGCAGTCGATCTGTTCATGAGATGGCTAGCATACTCAGTCGCCTCAGTCCAAAACGACCTGTCTAATCCTGCATTAGACAACAGCCTCCGAACCTCCTCCAACAAGGAACGGACTACATCTTTAGCCAACCCATCTGTACCTGTTGTGAAGTGAGTAACAATACCTGTGTTCTAGCCAAATTGTAGGAACTGGTACATGTCCTTTCCAACATTACCAATATGAAGCTCCTTTATCTTCCTACCTATCTGCCTCTCCATTCTTCCTCTCCACTTCACCAACACATCTAGGGCTTCACCCCTTTGTCTCATGGGATATATCCAAACCTGCCTAGATGAACCATCAATAAATGAGACAAAGTACCTGTGACCTCCAAGCGATGCCGTCTTAGCAGGTCCCCATACGCTCATGTGAACACAATCAAGAATACCTTCATGTCGATGAGACTGGTGCTGAATCTCACCTTCTTCTTGTCCAGAACGCTGTGTCCACCTTCCAACTTGCAGGTAGCAGCACCTTCCATTTCCTTCTTTGCAGGAACTCGCAAAGACTTTTCTTCTTCCTGTCCGACCTTTCCCTGCCATACCTCTGGGCCACCATCATCTGAGGAACTAGAAGTCTCTACCTGATCTATAATCGTACTACCCTTCAAGTAGTAGAGGTTGCTTTGGCGGATGCCCTTCATCACTACCATCGAGCCCTTGATCATCCTGAGATCGCTATCTCGAACAGATATCACCATACCCGATGCTTCCAAAGTGCCAACTGAGATAAGATTCCTTTTGAGCTGAGGTACATACCTCATCTCCTTCAACTCTCGAACTATCCTATCATCCATCTTGATGCGAACTGTACCCATCCCTTCTATATTACACGGATGGTCATCCCCCATGACCGTGTAACATCCATCCAGCTTCTCAAAGCTAGAAAACCAGGCCCTGTTCGGGCACACATGATAGGTGGCTCCGCTATCCAAGATCCACTCAGCACTATCTGAGTTACTAATAGTAGGGGTAGTAACCGAGAGAGAGAACACCGATGAGTCATCATCCGATCCATCTGCCCATGCTAGATTCGTCTCGGTCTTTGACTCCACCTTTTTATCTTTGGCCTTCAGGCATTCTGCTTTCCAGTGTCCTAGTTCCTTGCACAAGGCATACTGATTCCTCTTCAGATTTCTGAAATCCGGCCTGGATTTAGATCTTCCTCTAACCTCCTTGCCCTTCCTCGATGAACTTCTGCCTCTTACTTCCAGTGCCTCCACCGATGAGTTTGACCTAGAAGGATGTCTCTCCTTCTTCCTCGCCTCATAACTCGACAGTGCAGACGACACCTCATCATAATCCAAGGTCTGCCTTCCATTGATGAAGGTCAGAGTGAATGTCTCATACTCCTCTTCTGGGAGTGAGTTCAGAAAGATGATCGCCTTATCTTCCTCATCTATAATGACATCCACGTTTACCAAGTCTGTAAGAAGCTTCGTATATTGGTTGATGTGCTCATTTACTGTGCTCCCCTTCTTCATTCGAAAGCTATACAGCTTACTCTTAAGCTGCAACCTTGACTCAACACTCTTGGTCAGGTATTTCTTTGCAAGGGTATCCCACAGCTTCTTTGCCGACGTCTCATGTTGTGCAAGATATTTGATGTCTTGCGACAAGCATGAACGTATCAAGCCACATGCCGACCTATTCATCTTTGCCCACTCTTCATCAGTGGTCGTGTTCTTCTTCCTCTCCAATAAGAGAGTGTCTTCGAGATTCGATGCATTCAGCTCATCCATAACCTCGCATCTCCACATACCGAAGTTATTAGTACCATTGAACTTAACAACTTCAATCCTTGGGTAGAGTTCATTGTCTTAACAGATGCAATTTCTTCTGCCATTGAGATTTCTCTGATCCTCTATCTATGGGGAAGAACAACCAACTGGAAAATAGATCTTTACTCAGATAAAAATCGGATTTTTACTTGTCCCTTGAAACCCTAGATTGAGTTTCTCACCGGATCTACTCCACCACAGATTCAACGAGCCCTCCTTGCGTCCTTCTGAGATCGACACACGATCTCCTCGAACACCAATACCTCTGATCTGAAATCGACACACGATCTCCACCGGATCAGATCTCGAGCCCTTCGAATCCTCAGAAATCCCAAGCACAACCTGGAAGCTCTGATACCACTTGTTGTGCGCTGATAACAACAATCAACTGAGGATCTCACAAATCTCCAAGCACAAAGAACACCTAAATAGCACAAGAAGAACGCACAATCTCAAACACACGATTTAACGAGGTTCAGCCTCAAAGCCTACGTCCTCGGGGCAATCAGAGAGAGGTTTAATTGCTTTAGAATTACAATGGCTAGCAGCCTCTTTGAATGCAAGAGAGCTCCAGCCTTTTCCTTCTCAAGGATCTTCTACAAGATACAAGCCCTAGAAACCAACAACAGCCTTAAATACACAGATTTCTGAAACAGCAGATTTTCACCCAAACCCGACTGTCGGTCGACCGGTCGGTCGACCGACCCTTCCATCGGTCGACCGGTCGGTCGCCCGAAAACAACAGAGAGTTGGGCACTTACAGTCAGGGAATTGCGGTCGACCGGCCGGTCGACCGCCTCCGAACCCTGTGCATGCTGTGCATGTCGGTCGACCGGGCCGGTCGACCGACCTGCCTGTTTTTCTGCTGCTGCTGCTATTTCCTGCTGTTGTTCCCTTCGTCTTCGTCGTCGACTTCCTCGGCGATCACTCAACGACCCCTCGACGATCCTTATCAACTTCCCCATCAGTAAACTCTCTCTTTCCAACAATCTGACAGTGAGTAAATGGTTGAATCCTTTTGTTGATATTACACAACCTAAGGTTAGATAGAGAACAAATATCCAAATTGAGTGGTCTCCACGAAAAGATAACAGAATATTTCATATTAACTATATTTCAACTAGCCATTAATGTACACAAGTTTACCCCAGTTGTTTGCTTATGAGGCTAAATTTCAGTTAACTCAGGCAAAAGTTAAATTATTGAAGTAATGAATGTTAGAAATTTTGGTCAAACAAATAGTACCACATCGGCTAGACATGGAGATGGTCTTGGCTTTATAAGGATTTGAGCTACTCCATCTAACAGACAAGACTTTTGGGGTGGTACCCAAAGTCCTTATAAATGGTATCAGAGTCATGCCCCGTACTTAGTCGTGTGTGTGGGGGTGATGTTTGACTCCCAGGGCGCAAAAAAACGCAATAAAGTCTCTGTAGAGCTAGTTGAGCTCTCGAGATTGGCGTGCTGCTTCACGTAAGACGTGTCTTGCAAACACAGTAAAGAGGAGAGGTTGTAAGTTGTGCTTCACATAAGGCATGCGATCACCAACGCAGTGAAAAGGATCTCGATAGAGCATATATGTCTTTCAGGCGTGAAGATGAGCTTACAGGGAGAATTTTTGTTCGAGTGGGGGATTGTTTGAAATTTGGGTCGAACAAATAGTCCCACATCGGCTAGATATGGGGATGATCTTGGGTTTATAAGGATTTGGCAACTCCACCTATCAGACTAGTCTTTTGGGATGGTGCCCCAAGTCCTTACAAAATATTGAAAACAAAGATGAAAATATAAGAGTTATAAGAAGATCTCTCTCACAACTCTCAATGATACAAATCTGAATTTCTCTTGAACTCTTGACACGCCTTCAAAATGGCCACCCTCAAGGGGTTCATTTATATAAACACTTGGGATAATTGATCGGTCACATATATTGCATATATATTGTCACATTATCATGTTTTTCATCTAATAAATGCTATTAATAAGTCTTATTCTTCTTTGTTGAAGCCCAAAAGCCCATCAAATTCCTGATGTAATTCAGAATAAATTCGAAATCAGGAAATTAGGACAGATCTTAGCAAATCAGAGAGGTTGAAAACTAGTTGAAATGAATCTTTCCAAATCAAGCGGTTGAAGCAAACAATCAAAGGCTGTTTCGTCAAATCCTAGAGCTGAAACGAGAAAACCAGTAGAAGATATAGGAGAATCACCAAACCGGGGATTTTCACCATTTGGGTGTGGCCACCTGGCCACACCAGGGCCGCGAAAACGCGGCCCTGGCCGCGTTTTCGCGGCCTTGTTGAATCTGTTGGGGGAGCGTTTGCTCCCCTAACTTCCTAAGACCTATCCCCTCTGGTTTTTCCCTATAAATGCCATTTTCAACAGAGAAGAAAGGAGCGAAGACTAGGACTAGAATTTTTGTTTATTCTTTAGGGTTTTAGGAGCATTGTTAGATAGTTCGGAGAAGTTGTATCTCCTATTTATTTATTTTTTTCAATTTAGACCAGCAAAGAGAGAAGAGTGGAATTGAGTGTGTAATTCGTCTTTGAAGTGATAATCAAAGGAGCTTCTACTTGCTTATTCAACTCAACTCGAATTCGGTATGTTTATATTTAATTGTCATTCTCTTGTTTGTTTTCAGTTAATAATGAGTAGCTAAATCGTTTTCTGGGCTCACTAATTGATCTCTTCTATCACCTCTCTCTTGACTGATTTTCATGAAAGCAACACTTTTTGATTCAGAAAGTACCTTAGTTAAACTTCGTTCTTGAAAGCATATGAGGATGTCTATATTTTAAACTTGGACTTTCAAAGCACAAATATTTTTGAACTGTTTTTATTCCATACTTGCTTCTTTGCGCTTAATGGTTTAACATTCTCTTTTTAATGATTTGTAACGAAAGGGCTTAAGATTTAAATGAAATCATGTTATTTGTTTTACTTAGACATTAAAAGAAACTAAAGGCTTTTTGCTTATGATAAAAGTGATGCACCCAAATGTTCTTGAGATAAGTACATAGTTGAGTAAAAAATTAGTGAGCCCAGATCTTCTCCATCTTATATTAAAAATAACAAATCACTTTTGAAAGCTTTTTAAATCACCTTTTCCAAAACCTTCTCCAAATTTGCAATTTTTCTTTTAATCACTTCGCTTCTCTCTATTATCTTTTCAACTTAAAAACTAGCACCATTCTTAGCTTTCTAAACAAAACACCGAAAAGCTTTCATCGCATTCCTCCTCGTGGACACGACCCGTTAGCCCAAAGCTACACGGTAATTCCTTATCTCTCTTTCACTTTCAATTTACAATCAAGTTTTGGCGCCGTTGCCGGGGAGGGAACGGTGCATTTATTTTTTAACAAGTTTGGTGCTTGTTTCAGGGACGTCAAAATTCAGATTTAGCATTCAAGCTTTGTAGGAGAAGAATCGCTATTCTGTGCCCCTACTCTCGAAAGTAGGAAATAGAATTTTAAGAAATTGTAAGTGCAAAAGTTAAAATTTTTATTACACTACTAAAACTATTTTTTGCAGGACATATTAATTGCAAAAATTAAGTTTTTGTGTGTTATTATTCTTGATATATCTACCATTTATAATCCATGTTTTAACCCAACAGTAATTTGAGTGATTGTTAATTGCTTAAAAAACGTTTAGATTTGCATTCTAGGCATTTGTCTAATTACGTTTATTTACAATTACTGTTGAAGATAGCTGGAGACAAAGTACGTATGCATAGCATATAGTTTAGGAAACATTTTTGGGTGATTTTGCTTTTTGAATGTTACTTTTCTATATCTTGCACACTTAGCACAATCAATTCTAAAGGCAAAACCCAATTCAAGATAAGGTGGGGAAGTCATTACCCTTCCTTAGCCCACAAACCATCTTCAAGCACGCACAACCTAAGCCTAAGTAAAATCTGATAGACGTTGGCCTTAGGGACATCTCGAACTCACTAGGAGATTATCCTAAGGGGGAAGGTGTTAGAATTTGACTCCTGCCAAATCAGTGTTTAGGAAAGAGATTGAGGGGCGAAACCCCGAAGGCTGGTGGTTTGGCTTAATTAGGCTCGTCGCTTTTGCGCGGTACCTCCCACCAATCTTGCCCTGACCTGGCTGATTAGCTTGTGGTCAAAGTCTGCATTATACCTCATGTGGACAATCAACCAGTTAGGAGTTGTCTAGGTCAAGGGTACCTTAGACTAGGCTTGGTTGATTACTCTTGTTGACTATTGATGAACTTGTTTGCGATTGTGTTTGTGATGCAAGTGTGATCAAGAGACCCTAATTCATCTAGGTTAACTAGAAACACATCACCACCCAAGTTTGAACCGAGACCAGATCCGGTTATGGCTCAACCGACATCTTTGCAGGATAGGTTCTATCCCATTAGAACCTCACTTCCATCTTGCATCTAACTTCCATCGGTTGGTGAATATAATTTTGAGCTCAAGCCTCAATTCATCAACACACTTCCCAAGTTTCATGGCTTAGAGTCCGAAGATGCTCACTTCTTCATAAGAGAATTTGAGAAGTATGTCTAATGATGAAAATCTCACACCTTATAGATGATGCTATTAGGTTTAGATTTGTCCCTTTCGCTCTTAAGGACTTAGCCAAGAAATGGCTTTACAGCTTAACGACCGGCTCTATCACATCTTGGGATGGTTTCATCAAGGTCTTCTTGAAGAAATTCTATCCAATTCATAAGACCACTCTCATTAGGAAGAACATCATGCAATTCAAGTAAGAACCTAGTAACCTGTTTTGGAGGTACTTTGAACACTTTAAAGACCTCCTTGTCCAATGTCCTCATCATGGAATAGAGAAATGGCGACAATGCCAAATTCTTTATGACGCTTTAGACTATTCTACGAAGACTCTTTTAGAAAGCATGTGCCAAGGGGGATTCTTGCAAAAGGATGAAAATGAAGGATGGGATTTATATGAGAATCTAGCTGAAAAGACCATCCAATGGGAACCTACTAGCGAAATCTCAAGGAACTCAAACTCCATCTCTTCAAATGGGGGTCTCCATTCTATTGAATCATCCATAGCTAATGAGGCTAAGTTAGCTAACCTAGCTAGAAGACTGGAAGCTTTAGAAACTAAGGAACCAAGTCCAGTTAATCAAGTCAGCCCAAACTAATTTCTAACTCCGGGCTGTACTTACTCTCAAGCCATGAATCATGTATTTGAGAAGTGTCCTGTGTTTCAGGCTCAGCAACAATACCCTGAACTGATGAATGCGGCCTTTCCAAGGCCGAACAATAATTCTTACTCACCAACGTACAATCCTGGTTAGAGAAATCACCCGAATTTCTCATGGAGCCAAAATAACAATGACCACTCACGGTCAAATCATGCAAGCCATTTCCATTAAGCCAATAATTCTTCCAATTATCAACCCAACTTTTTCAATTTCCATCATAATTCTCCCAACCATCCACATAATTTTTCAAACTATCAACAAAACTTTCCCAACCAAGCTCCACAATCTTCCTTCCAGAATCCTCAACTAGAAAGGAGAATGACTGACTTTGAGAGAAACATAGAAAGATACATGAAAAACCAAGATTCTCTCATGCAAACTATACAAAGGCTAGAGGTTCAAATGAGCCAACTAGCCACTCCATAGAATGAGAGACAGAAGGGTACCTTACCTAGTCAGCCAATAACCAATCTTAGGAATTCTCAATAAGCTCATTTGGCTGAGGATCAATCATTAAATCATTGTAATAGTGTTCATACATTGTGGTCAGGAAGAAAGTTGATAATCAAGTGTCAACACCAATCATTCCCATTCAGCACAATCACAATCAAGTATCCACCTCATCTAATTCCACTCCTAAAATCTGACGAATCTAAAAAGATAAGTCAACTAGTCAGGTGCACCAGCTTATAGTACTATTTCCTAATAGGCTAAAAAACAACAAGCAAAATCCACACAAGGACAAGATAATTGAGATATTTAATCAAGCGAAGATAAATGTGCCACTTCTTGATGCCATCCAACAAGTCTCATCCTATGCTAAGTTTCTTAAGGACATGTGCACCAAGAAGAGAAAGACTAATGTACCCAAAAAGGTCTTCTTAGCTACTAACATTAGTGAGCTACTGTCGGGTCCGATCCCTGTCAAGCATAAGGATTCAGGATGTTCTACCATTGCCTACACCATAGGACAAGCCGAGATTAGTCGTGCACTTCTTGATTTGGGGCAAGTATTAACTTGCTTCCATTCTCAGTTTATCAACAACTCGGGTTGGGCGATCTTAGTCCAACTCGAGTCACTATCCAACTGGCTGATCGTTCAGAGAAAGTTTCAAAAGGGGAGATTAATGATGTCCTTATCCGGGTCGGGGAGTTTATTTACCCCGTTGATTTCATAGTTCTAGAGACACAATCTGTGTCCAATCCTAGGACTCAAACTCCTGTTATCATAGGGCGACCATTCCTTATTACTGTCAATGCCATCATCAATTGTAGGAATGGGTCCATGAGGTTAACCTTTAGGGACATGACTAGAGAAGTCAATGTCTTCAAGCTAGGAAAATAACCCCGTGATGTTGAGGACCAAACATTTGAAGTCAACCTCATTGAGAACTTAACAAGCGAACATAGGGAAGAATTGGACTAGAAACTGAGTGTGACTTCGGCTTAGAGTCTGACGACCTTAATCTTAATCAGATTATTGAGTCAGCTGTGAATTGGGCCTCGAACCCAATTTCACCAAATATGGAGCCAACAAATTTGACTAATCCTTCCAGTAAGCCTTCCTCTTCCTTAAAATTGAAAGCCTTACCTGTGCATCTCAAGTATGTATATCTAGGCGAACAAGAGACCTTTCCTGTTATCATTGCCTCCCATTTAAATGACAAGGAAGAAGAAGATCTTAAAGCAATTCTAATAAAACATAAGGAAGCTATTGGTTGGACTATGACTGATATAAAGGGATTGAGTCCAACCATAATTCAACAACGCATTCATCTCAATGAAGATGCAACACCTAAAAGAGACCCGCAGCGTAGGTTAAACCCTATAATGCAAGAGGTTGTTCATGCTGAAATTGTAAAACTCTTAGACAATGGAATAATCTATCCCATTTCTGATAGCCAATGGGTCAGTCCTGTCCACGCGGTTCCAAAGAAATCCGGTTTCACCGTAGTGAAAAACGAGAACAAAGAGTTGGTCCAAACTCGACTTCCCACGAAGATCCGAGTTTGCATTGACTATAGGAAGCTTAATGCTGCAACTCGTAAGGACCACTTTTCACTTGCCTTCATTAATCAAATACTTAAACGTTTGGTGGGCCACGAGTATTACTGTTTCTTGGACGGTTACTCGGGGTATAATCAGATTCCTATTGCTTCTGAGGACCAAGAAAAGACTACATTCACATGTCCATTTGAGACATTTGCTTATCATCGAATGCCTTTCAGTTTATGCAATGCCCCAGCAACGTTTCAACGTTGCATGTTGAGTCTTTTTTCTGATATGGTAGAACGATTCTTAGAAATCTTCATGGATGATTTCATCATCTATGGAGTTTCGTTTACTCAATGTCTCCACTATTTAGAACTTGTCCTCCAACGTTGTGTTGAGAAAAATCTGACACTGAACTGGAGAAATGCCACTTCATGGTAAAACATGAAATTGTCTTGGGTCATGAAATCTCCAAGATGGGAATTGAAGTGGATAGAGCCAAGATTAAGATTATTGCTAAGCTTCCCACACCAAAATGTGTAAAGGATATTCGATCCTTTTTAGGACACGCTGGTTTTTACCGAAGATTTATCAAGGATTTAGTAAGATTGCTAGGCCCTTGACTAATCTGTTAGCTAAGGACTTGTCCTTCACTTTTGACACTGAATGTATGAATTCTTGGGAGAAACTTAAGAGAGAGCTTATTTCTGCACCAATCATATCTGCACCAAATTGGTCTAAGCCGTTCGAAATCATGTGCGATGCTTCTGATTTTGCCATAGGCGTTGTCCTAGGACAACGCATCGTTAACAAGCAGCACGTGATTTACTACTCAAGTAGGACTCTCAACGATGCTCAATTGAACTACACTACGACTGAGAAGGAATTCTTGGCAGTAGTGTTTGCTTTAGAGAAATTTCGTCCCTACCTACTAGGCTCCAAAACCACCATTTTCATCGATCATTCTGCGCTTAGGTACCTCATGATGAAGAAGAATGCCAAGGCCTGACTCATTTGTTGGATCCTCTTTCTTCAAGAATTTGATCTCGAGATTCGATATAAGAAAGGCATGGAAAATGTCATTGCTGACCATCTCTCACGAATTCCTAATTCTCCATGCAACGAATTACCCATAAATGAGGATTTTCCTGATGAAAATCTCTTAGCTATCTTTAGGGAACCTTGGTATGCTGATATAGTGAATTACTTAGTGACAAACCAAACTCCGTCTCATTGGTCCAAAAACGATATATACCGGTTTCTTATCCCAAGTCCGGTATTTCTTTTAGGAGGAATCGTATCTTTTTAAGTACTGTTCTGACCAAATTATTAGGAGATGCATTCCCGATGAGGAGGTTAAGAGTGTTCTATCCTTTTGTCACGAACTTGCATGCGGTGGCACTTTGATCCCCGCAAAACTGCTAAAAAAAAATGCTACAAAGTGGGTTCTATTGGCCCACTTTGTTCAAAGATGCTTATGAATTTTGCAAGACATGCTCTAGATGCCAGATGGTAGGAACGATCTCAAAACGAGATATGATGCCCCTCAACCCAATTCTAAAAATAGAACTCTTTGATGTTTGGGACATCGACTTTATAGATCCATTTCCTAATTCATTTGGAAATCAATACATATTGGTTGCTGTGGACTATGTGTCCAAGTCGGTAGAAGCCATTCCTAGTAGAACTAATGATAATAAAGTTGTCATCAAGTTTTTAAAGAGAACATTTTCTCACGCTTCGGAACCCCTCGTGCTATCATCAATGATAATGGTACTCACTTTTGCAATAGATCCTTTGAAGCTCTTATGCGAAAGTATGCCATAACTCACAATTTGTTCACACCTTATCATTCTCAAACTAGTGGGCAGGTTGAGGTTTCCAATAGACAAGTCAAGCTTATCTTGGAGAAGACTGTAAATCAAAACTGGAAAGATTGGTCCACTAAACTTGTAGATGTCCTATGGGCCTACAGGACCGCTTTCAAGATGATTCTAGGGATGTCTCCTTATAGGTTAGTCTATGGTAAAGCTTGTCACCTACCCGTTGAGTTAGAGCACCGGGCCTTATGGGCAATCAAGCAGTTGAATTTTGACTTGACTAAGGCCAATGACCTTCAGAAATTACAAATTTTTGAATTAGAGGAGTTAAGAAATGAGGCCTATGAAAATGCTAAGATCACTAAAGATAGAGTTAAGATTTTTCATGATAAACACATCATAGCCTTTGTCCCTGGACAAAAAATCTTACTCTATAATTCTAGGCTGCATCTTTTTTTAGGAAAATTAAAATCAAGATGGACTGGGTCATTCGTTGTAAAAACCTTGTTTCCACACGGTGCAGTAGAGATCAGTGACCCCAATAATGGAATTGACTTTAAGGTAAATGGTCAACGCCTTAAACCTTTCTTGAAATCTGTACCGATAAATAAAACAGTTATGGGTCTTTTTGACCCAGTTTATCAGTAACTTCCCTCTTTTCCATTTTATTTCATGCATCTATACATTTCTTTCATACATTAGGGATAATGCATGAGATAAGTGTGGGGAGGGTTCTAACATGACTAATATAAAAAAAAACTAAAAAAAAGAAAAAACAAAGAAAAAATATATATTTATTATAAAAAAAACTTTTTGAAAGGTGTAAGATCTCCTATTAATAATACTTGACTATGTATATTAATGTGGGTAGTATTGGTGCGTATGTATTTTTCATGTGTGAGATGGCATTTTTCAGCTCTCTATGGATCGTCGTGGATCACCGTAGGCGAGCGCGAACGCACCCACGCCCTTCACGACGAGATGCTCTATCCAACAACACCCAATGCGGCCCCCGACGCCTCCGCCAGAGCCTCCATTGGTACGCCAAAATTCTCCCGTAACGTGAGTTTCTCTTTCCCTCTCTTGTGTATGTTAATTTCATGTGTGTAGGTATGAAACATATAATGTGCATGTTTATTAGTTTGTCTTTGGTGCATGGCCTTGTATATGTGTTTGTGCTATGTGCGTGAGTGTGAGTGCTGTGGTTGGGGTGCGTGAGTTAATTTGAATATATATATATATATATATATATATATATATATATATATATATATATATATATATATATATATATATATATTATGTGTAGTGTTGTAATAATAAGTGCATTAATATTTAGGTGGGTATATATATTTATAGATGTAGGTATGTATGTATATGAGTGTATGTATAGATGTATGTATGTATATAAGCTTATATACGTGTATTAGAGTGTGTGTATGTATTTATATTTATATACACATGCGTGCGTGGAAACTGTGTGTGTATGTGTATACTTACATATACGTATGTATATGTATGTACATGGGTGTACACGTATGTATCGGTGTGCTCGGGTGTGTGTTTAGCATGTATTTATGTTTATATGTATGTGTTGGATGCGTGCTACAGTGTTTCAGACCCGTTCGGTGAGATCTGGACCCGTTGCAGGAGACCCGGACCCAATTTGAATTCGTGCTCGTTGTGGACCCGATGCACAGGCGATTTAAAGACCGATCCATGGGATGATCCATAAATCATTACCGGTTCGTGCAGTGAAGACAATACAGCGATTCGGTTCCAAAACAGTGTCATTTTATGTGAGTGTTCGTTCTTGTGTATTTCCTCATTCCCGTTGTCGGTATGCGTTTACATGTTACACTTATCATTTTATGTGACTTTCTTTTATATTTTACTTGTTTGATTACTTGTACCACTTCATGAGACGTCAGTGAACATTCATCATATTTATTTTACTGATCTAAATATTTATTAGCATCATTTCATGTACCAATATTGATTCAGGACTAGTGAAGGTATACCTTATACTGTGACACCTGACACCTTTTATGGGGACCTTGGCACGATTATTATACTGCTACTAGACATCTGATACTCCTGTACCCTGAACTCCTGTATCCCCCTGTACTCATGTCCATGCACTGTTACCCTGTTAATAGCACAGTCATACCGGCGTCCGGCGGAGCATGCTGCCTGGTGTCGGGATGACGAGGATGTATCCCACAATCGTGCTAGCGTCCGGCGGATCCTGAATGGAACTAAGTGCCACACGGAGCAAAGTGCCACACCATACACACGTGGTGGGGACCACCTCTTGAATCTGGGGGGCCACCTCTAGAATCCATTTCCCTTAGAGCAAAGTGCCATATGGAACAAAGTGCCACACCACACACGTGATGGGGGCCACCTCTTGAATCTGTGCGGGCCACCTCTTGAATCTGTGGGGTTATCTCATGCCTGTGCCGCTTGGTGTTAGCGTGATAAGCATTCTCAGTGTATATTAACATCCACACGTATCTGTATGATGATAACGCCATGAGCATATGTTATTTGGTCTCTCCCCTATTCGAATAATGGTACCCGCATATCGGAGTTCGGATGAGTTCTACTGGAAGTGCGGGCTCCAGTGTGAACTGTCGGTGTTGTGGGACGCCGGTGGGAAAGGGACAAGAATACATAAGAACGTAACAACCAAACAATAATAATATTAGGAACGTGTGATATTTGGTCTCTCCTTTGTTCGGGTCTTGGTACTCACATATTAGGCCCGAGTAAGTTCTGCCAGAGTGAGAACTCTAGTATGGACTATCAGTGATGCGAGGCGCTGGTAGGGAGGCGATTGAAATATCAAACGGTACTGATTATTATTATTGAGTAACTTAAAATGCAACCCCCTTATATTCTCTAATTATAGTGCTATGCTCTGAATTGATACCCTGCCTTATGACATATGTTGTACACATGACCAAATTATTTACCAGACTAGTGACATATGTTAGGTTACACATTCTGATATCAGTTGTTTAATTACAGTTGTGATAGTTGCCTTTTTCCTTCATTCATGTTGTTATTCAGTTATCCTTCAGTTGTCTATTTATTACTTTATTTAGTTATCTTCTGTCTGCAGTTTATCTTATTATTATTCTGTGCACATTGTTTATATGCACGAGCAGTCCTCTTTACACACACACTCACCAGGTCACTTTCGACGACCCTAGATTTGCACGTCCAGATATTGGACGCTTTGTTTCTATTGTGCAGGTGTTCGATGAGACTGTACGCTTCGCGAAGAGCTGAAGCTTCTCCCTATTTGATTCCGGTATTCTTATCTTTCTTGCCTTCATATTATTTCCTGATTCTCGTTATATTAGATTCAGTTGTTATTCTAGTCTTTATTCATATGATATCATGCGTGGATGCTTATATGTGATATTGCAGTAATGATGATTTATTATAGTTAGATTTATAGCTTGTTTCAGGTTACTTTAGGCTTAGCGTATATGCGTGGGGTATTTTCCTCGCGTATATACGTCGCCGACCTTCATCGCGTATCCGCTTCAGCGTATTTTGGGAAGCGGCGCGTGACAGGGTTTCTTTGGTATCAGAGCCAAGTTCAACATAAAGAGAACCTAGATCTTACCGGTAACTTGAAACAAGTTATAGTTACACTGTAATATACATATACTATCCATACGATGATATTGACTCCATTTGGAATTGATCGTTCTCTCTTTTGGAATTAATTTCTTGAATCTTTTGATATCTCTAATTTCAACTCTTTTTCTAGAGTAATTGGGTTCCATCTTGATTCCTATCATCTTTCCAATTCTATTTCCCTTATTTGCCTCTTGAGTTTAATCACTTTATTTTTAAAGCCGGTAGCAAAGATCAGGGCGCGCAGCAGAATCGTAGCGGAACCATGATGTATTCAGAAGCGACGTGGAAGCTTGTTTATTTTCTCTCTTGATTCTGAATTTCTAACATTACCTACCTTATCGAAATTTCGAGGACGAAATTTTTGTTAAGGTGGGTAGAATGTAATATCCCTAATTTATAATACTGTATTTTTATTTACCGAAAGTATTTATTATTTTTAATATCATTCTTACTATTTATTGATATTATTAGTGGTAATTATTACTATTAATATTCTTCCATTATAATTATTATTTATTGTTATTACAATAATGTTATTATTATTTATATTGTTAGTATTTATTAATTATTATTAGTGTGGTCATGTAATATTATTGGCATTATTATTATTAATATTTTGGTTAAGTGTTGTTTTTGTTAATTTTAGTACTATTATTATTTTGTAGTGGTATTTATAATATTTCTTTTCCTTGATTTCTATTCATGCCTTATTTTTTGATTCATATCCTTTACTCTTGATCCTAAACACATTTACCTATAACCCGCTAACCCACTACCCGTATACCCAATACCCAATATGACTCCTTATATAATTCATCTCCTAATCTAACCTTAACCCTAATCTAATTAATCTCCCTTCATCTCCAAACACAGCCGCCCTCTCCCTGATCCTTCCCCAACCATCCTGCGCGCAAGCCCTGGGCTCCAACAACCGGATCCCCATTGGCCGGCACCTCCTTCCTCTTCTCCGGCGAGGCCGCGTCACCAATATCCAAGCCCACGGCAACACCATGGTCTGTTCCTTGCCGGCAGCAAGCAGCTCCGCAGCGCCTCATTCCCTCTCTTGGTCGAGCTTCGACAGCACCTAGGCTGAGCTCCGCGGCTACATATCTCCATGCCGCACCAACCCTCTCCTTGACTGTCTTGGTATGCCGCACATTGTTTATGCTTCGTTCATTATAATAAGAATAAAAAGGTTGCCTGTTAAGATTCAACAAACAATGAAACCGCAACCTCCAATTGATATTAGCATTTACAGTGGGTGAAACTATGATTTGCTTCAATTAGTCTCAATTGGTTCAGATGAATTTGTGCTTGCTTAATGTAGACTCTCTAGTATTGGTCATTAGTGATCAAAAGCTACATGTGTCTATTATTGTAAGATCTCCTATTAATAATACTTGACTATGTATATTAATGTGGGTAGTATTGGTGCGTATGTATTTTTCATGTGTGAGATGGCACTTTTCGGCTCTCTATGGATTGCTGTGGATCACCGTAGGCGAGCGCGAACGCACCCACACCTTCACGGCGAGATGCTCTATCCAACGACACCCTCCGCGGCCCCCAACGCCTCCGCCAGAGCCTCCATCGGTGCGCCGAAATTCACCCGTAGCGTGAGTTTCTCTTTCCCTCTCTTGTGTACGTTAATTTCATGTGTGTAGGTATGAACATATAATGTGCATGTTTATTAGTTTGTCTTTGGTGCATGGCCTTGTATATGTGTTTGTGTTGTGTGCGTGAGTGTGAGTGCTGTGGTTGGGGTGCGTGAGTTAATTTGAATATATATATATATATTATATATAATATTATATATATATATATATATATATATATATATATATATATATATATTATGTGTAGTGTTGTAATAATAAGTGCATTAATATTTAGGTGGGTATATATATATATTTATAGATGTAGGTATGTATGTATATGAGTGTATGTATAGATGTATGTATGTATATAAGCTTATATATGTGTATAAAGTGTGTGTATGTATTTATATTAATATACACATGCGTGCGTGGAAACTGTGTGTGTATGTGTATACTTACATATACGTATGTATATGTATGTACATGGGTGTACACGTATGTATCGGTGTGCTCGGGTGTGTGTTTGGCATGTATTTATATTTATATGTTGGATGCGTGCTACAGTGTTTCAGACCCGTTCGGTGAGATCCGCACCCGTTGCAGGAGACCCGGACCCGATTTGAATTCGTGCTCGTGTGGGACCCGATGCACAGGCGATTTAAAGACCGATCCATGGGATGATCCATAAATCATTACCGGTTCGTGCAGTGAAGACCAGACGGCGATTCGGTTCCAAAACCACGTCATTTCATGTGAGTGTTCGTTCTTGTGTATTTCCTCATTTCCGTTGTCGGTATGCGTTTACATGTTACACTTATCATTTTATGTGACTTTCTGTTATATTTTACCTGTTTGATTACTTGTACCACTTCATGAGACGTCAGTGAACATTCATCATATTTATTTTACAGATCTGAATATTTATTAGCGTCATTTCATGTACCAATATTGATTCAGGACTAGTGAAGGTATACCTTATACTGTGACACCTGACACCTTTTACGAGGACCTTGGCACGATTATTATACTGCTACTAGACATCTGGTACTCATGTACCCTGAACTCCTGTATCCCATGTACTCATGTCCCATGCACTGTTACCCTGTTAATAGCACAGTCATACAGGCGTCCAGCAGAGCATGCCGCCTGGTGTCGGGATGACGAGGATGTATCCCACAATCGTGCTAGCGTCCGGCGGATCCTGAATGGAACTAAGTGCTACACGGAGCAAAGTGCCACACCATACACACGTGGTGGGGGCCACCTCTTGAATCTGTGGGGGCCACCTCTAGAATCCATTTCCCTCATAGCAAAGTGCCATATGGAGCAAAGTGCCACATCACACACATGGTGGGGGCCACCTCTTGAATCTGTGGGGGCCACCTCTTGAATCTGTAGGGCTATCTCCTGCCTGTGTCACCTGGTGTTAGCGTGATAAGCATTCTCAGTGCATATTAACATCCACACGTACCTGTATGATGATAACGCCATAAGCATATGTTATTTGGTCTCTCCCCTATTCGAATAATGGTACTCGCATATCGGAGTTCGGATGAGTTCTACTGGAAGTGCGGGCTCCAATGTGAACTGTCGGTATTGTGGGACGCCGGTGGGAAAGGGACAAGATGAACATAAGAACGTAACAACCAAACAATAATAATATTAGGAACTGTGATATTTTGGTCTCTCCTTTGTTCGGGTCTTCGTACTCACATATCAGGCCCGAGTAAGTTCTGCCAGAGTGAGAACTCTAGTATGGACTATCAGTGATGTGAGGCGCTGGTAGGGAGGCAATTGAAATATCAAACGGTACTGATTATTATTATTGAGTAACTTAAAATACAACCCCCTTATATTCTCTAGTTATAGTGCTATGCTCTGAATTGATACCCTGCCTTATGACATATGTTGTACGCATGACCAAATTATTTACCAGACTAGTGACATATGCTAGGTTACACATTCTGATATCAGTTGTTTGTTTACAGTTGTGATAATTGCCTTTTTCCTTCATTCATGTTGTTATTCAGTTATCTTCAGTTGTCTGTTTATTACTTTATTTAGTTATCTTCTGTCTGCGGTTTATCTTTTTATTATTTTGTGCACATTATTTATATGCACGAGCAGTCCTCTTTACACACACACTCACCAGGTCGCTTTCTGATGACCCTGGATTTGCACGTCCAGATATTGGACGCTTTGTTTCTATTGTGCAGGTGTTCGATGAGACTGTACGCTTCGCGAAGAGCTGAGCTTCTCCCTGTTCGATTCTGGTATTCTTATCTTTCTTGCCTTCATATTATTTCCTGATTCTCGTTATATCAGATTCAGTTGTTATTCCAGTCTTTATTCATATGATATCATGCGTGGAGGCTTATATGTGATATTGCATTAATCATGATTTATTACAGTTAGATTTATAGCTTGTTTCAGGTTACTTTAGGAATAGCGTGTATGCGTGGGGTATTTTCCTCGCGTATATATGCCGCCAACCTTCGTCGCGTCTCCGCTTCAGCGTATTTTGGGAAGCGGGCGTGACAAAAGGTAAGAACAATATTTTGATATATTTTTTGTAAGAAATTAAGTCAATTTTAAGGAATAGGAAAATCATAATTAGGATTTCTTACTCTTGGTCAACATAAGATGATTTGTTTGATTTTTAGATTAGGAAGAAAATTTGTAAAAGTAATTTAGTCTTGATCTTTACCTTGACGAAATA
>JAVJIF010023013.1:0-60264 GCA_038442645.1 Agave tequilana | reverse complement strand
CCCCCCCCCCCCCCCCCCCCCCCCCCCCCCCCCCGCTCAGTAATATTTACTTGGATTAAGCATCTAAACATTGGCTAACCTACATTCTACTTTCCCTGATGTGACTTAATTAGATCCTATGAGCAAGAAGTTTAAAAAGTTGGAGAGATTAGATGTAAGACCCAGCTTGAGTCTACACGCAAGTTTGAACATGAAATTAAACTAAACTAAATCAAGATATTAATTAAGATCTTAATTGATCAGATTTGGCAAGACAAATATTTGGTTCTAGACCCTAGCCTGTTGATCGAAAGAGGCACAGCAATCATTTCGAATTAGGGTTTACTCTTGGGGTTGGGTGAAATTTTGAATTGGGTCTTTTGAATGGCTGCTACCACACAAATAAAAGAGACCATCAGCAGACCCATCAGAGATCTCTGCATTTATTCCATTATTTTTATTTTAACAGCAAAAAAAAAAAAAAAAAACAATTATTATTATATATTAAAATTAAAATTCCTATTACAGTTGCAGACTTCATTATATTTGGCAAACAAACCAAAGAAATATCTCCTCCCTTCTTTCTCCTCACACTCCTCTCCCTCTCTCTTCTCCTTGTGCTCTTTACTTGTCCCCACACTCCTCAATAGAGATCCATTGATTTCCATCTGCTCTTCTTTTTAATATCTGATCTGGGTTTCTCTGTCTCATCAAAATCTCCATCAAAATCCTTCCTTTTCATTGCCAAACCCATCAAAATCTCAGCTTTTCGGAGCCCTTGTAACTTTTTTCCTTAAATCCTATCAGATTTTGGTGCATGGGACATGGGGGTGCAGTTTTGACGAAGATGGCTTCATATGAGGTTCGCTTCAGTTGCTGCTCTGATAATCGATTATATTGTTATCATCTTTGTTTTTTTCCCCCTCTTCTGGCAGTAATATGATAGTTTTTACTTGTTTTCATTTTCTTTTCATCCAATAGACTTAGATGAAGAAGTTTCCTGGGACTTTCAACAGGGTGATCGAGATTTGATTGTGTTTGCTCTGGTTTCAGCTTAAACTATTTGTGCATGAATCTTTATATCTGTTACTGACTTCTATCTTTTTCCCTTTGATTTATTCTCAATATGTTTATTCTTCTTCTTTGGAATCGATTCCTGTCTCGATGCTGAGGATGATGCTAACTTGAAATTGGGTTCTTATTTTTGTTGTAACAGATCTTCATGTTCCTTCATAAGAATTATTTGGGGCTTGCTACCTTAACAAGAGTTCTATTTTTTTCCCCTTGTAATTTGGAAGAGCCCGTTACTGCATCAGAGTGAATATTGACCATTTAGATTTACCTTTTGAATTTGATTCTGTCTACTAAGAGAACTGGAATAATTTCTCTAGTTTAAGAGATTAATTTAATTGTTTTGGTCTTTATAGAAATCTTTTATCTCAACCATCTTTAGATCTGAACTTTACCTCTCATGTTAGCGGTAATCCTATCTGTATTTAAAATATTATTGTTATCTACAGATTTTGCTTGTTCATAAGATATTCTGGTTCATTGTATTTGTTATCTTGTTGAAGTTTAATCGAATATCCGTACTCAAAATTGGTTGCCTTTTTTGCTTACCGACTTTCTTCTTTTGCAGCTTGCATAATTTTTTTAGCTGTTTCCGGTTGAGTTTTTGAGTTGATGGGTAGAGGAAGAGGGAAAGGGAAGAAATTAACAGGAGCTGCAAGTCATGAGGATCCTGGAGTGGCAATGAAGAACCACAACCCCCATATAAGAGAAGGGGAAGGCCTCAAAAACCTCTGAAGGATGACATAGATGAAGAAGAGATTGCAAAGATTGAAGACGAGGAAGGTGATCTAAAACTTAGCACACCCCCTAAAGAGGCGAAAGGGACACCGATTGTTGAGAATGGTAAGAGGAGGAGGAGACAAGCTGTAGTAAAAGAAAATTCTGACTCGCTTCTGGAGGAAAACGGCACTGGGCTAAGTACTACTACTGAGGAATCAACTAGGAAGAATGGTTTCCGGCAAAATGGTAGTCGCAGGAAGAGCAAGCCACGTCGGGCTGCAGAAGCAGGTGTTGAGTTCAAATGAGTTTTCCTGGTAGTTATCCTTATGGGCTTATCGCCACCAAGCTTCCATGCCTTTTTAGTGGTTTAATATTTTCCTTCCTGATTTTGTCTTTAATTTCCTTTTGTTCTCCTCCTTTTGAGGTAGAAACTGATACATGCTTTGTGATCTTCCATAAGCCACAAAGCTGGTATTAGATATTTGCTTTAGTCCTACTGTATCTTCTATCTGCTGCAGAATTGTAAACAGAAGCTTATCTTTCACTTGTTCACTTGCTTATTCTTTTCTTTTCTTTTCTTTTTCACTGGTAAGGTTATCTCTTTTAATGATTACATATGGTAATTATTGTTACGATTCTTTATTTCATTTGAAGACATGCCTGTCTATTGTTCCATATTTCTTTGATGTTAAGGGTTTAATGACATGTTGAATGGATATTTTGGTTCTTTATCTTAAAAAAAAAAAGAGAAGCATTTACGTGGTTCGTGGTGATGACATTCTAATTCCTAAGAATTGGTTTACTCTTGCTTCTTCTGCTTTCTGTGTCTAAGAAAAGCACTTGTTTGCGCTACATAGATGTTGTTTTATATATTGTTTAAATGGTGATAAGTTTGATGAATGCTTTTTGTACATGGAATTTTCCTTATGTTCTTCTAGCATGCTTACTAGCATTGGTGTCATGTGGGCAATATATGGCATCATGTTCTATCCATGAATCCTCTGATTTGTTTTTATTTCAGTGCTTTCTTTCTAACTTTGTTTTGACCAACATCCAACTTTTTTATGTATTTAGTTTTAGTATGCCAGTTTCATTCTTTGTTTTTTTTTGAGATTTTCTTCTGTCAAGTGCTTGACAGGACATATTGCTTTGCAATGTTCTCCAGTTTCATTTTACATGCGGTTAATTATGGAGGCCAAGGGAGATGCTAAATTACCATGCAATTTCCTCTATCATGATTCAGCATGTCTCTTCTAATCTGATGACTATAACCATGTAGTATTTATTATATGACTGGTTTTTTGGAAGTATAAAACTAATTGATTGACCCTATATAGATAAGTAATTTGAATTGCATATACATACTGTAAACAAATCATTAGATGCAAGTTGGATGTATAATATTTGTTAACTGCATTATGTTCATTGACATTAACTTTTGAATTATGGTATGTGGAAAGGCTTGGCTGATGATAGGGACAATGCCATTTGAAGATAATAGTCCTAGTAGCATGGGTACTTTTGGATCTCATAATTCCTCTTGCAGTCTTTTTAGAACTTTATAGGGACCATCATTTACAAGTGAGGAAGAATTATCATGACTAATTTAATTCTTACCACTACATTCAATTTCAGACCTCTATGTCATGTGTGTGTCCCATGGGAACAGTATTAATTTTCTTGAGAACCCATTGGAAATGATATGGCAGATGAGTTGTAAAACGAAATTGCAGATGATATGTAAATGACATCATAATCATCATACTCTAAGCCTCTCTCGTCGAGATGTAGGTTGGCTATGAGCGTAACTCCATACTAAGATGGGTATTTTATGAGCTGCTGTCAACATAATGTCAATCCTCCAGAATTTGTTGCCAACATTCTGGCTGAGGAAACGGTGTAGAAGAGAGTGACTTGCCATGAAATCTAATTGTTGTAGGCCAGTCCAGTCTGAAGGTAGGAAAAACCTGCACATATAGTATTCAGCTTAAGCTGCTGCCTTTAGAAGCTCTAATTTGTTTTATTGCTTCATGTTGCAAAAGAAGCAGGCAGTCAACTTCTTGTGCAGTCTCTAAGTTGTGACTACCTTCTTCGACTTGGACTTCAAAATTATCATAACGTCCAGCATTTCAACATCCGCCATGGTGTCTAACAAACATGTTATATATTTGGAGTAAATTGTTCCAGGAGACATGCAGTAACATATCTAGGCATAAGAGGTACATATGATTTAATAATGCTGTTATTAGCTGAGTTAGTTTGCGTGAAAATTCTGTTTGGCATATAGAAACAAGTAGTTTTTCCTCAGTTACAGTGCTAATATTAGATGAATCTCTGATTGATTGTGCAATTGGCACAATCAGAGTTCCCATGCACTAGAAGCTTGCTTGAATATAAACTCATTGTTTCCATTTGGAATTTCTACTTTATTTAAAACTTTAACAAAAATCAGTATTTATTTCACAGCGTGTTGTTTGCCTGAGACTATTACTTATCTTTATGGCTATCATAAAGCCAATTATACATTTTTGTAAGTTGCTTAAAAAGAGTTGTCCACCAATTACGAAATTTATTGTGTAGCTGTTGAAAGAGTCTGCTAAGAATTGGATGTTGATGCTTAGATTGAAATTTTTTCCCTTAGTGATTGTATTAGAGTAGCCTTTTGAAAATTTAACTTAGCGTTTGGATTACAGTAGCCTTTTGAAAATTTCACTCTTCAGTGCTCCACCAGGACTATCATTCAAAATCTGACTTGCTCTTTATTGCTTTGAATTGAAGCACCTATTTCTTCTTTTGCTGCTGGAGATTCTTGAGCCAAAAGGATAAATCTTTCCTTTATATAGTGCAGGTGGCTAAGTGTGAATTATGTAATGTTCATCTGGTGAGTTGAACTGAATATGTGTTCTCTTACATTGCATTTCACGATATCCATTCTTCTTTAATTTCTCATAAGATAAAGATTACCAAGAGAGCTAGTTGTTTTACTATCAGCATTGGTAATTACTCTTGCATTTTGGGAACTATAGTAGTGTTTCTTATTGAGGGAGGAAAAGGACCGAGTCTTGAGTTTCCTATGGTGTGCAGGTGTTATTTCATGATTTATTAAGCATACACGAATGGACGAGGAAAGAGCGATTGAGCAACAAAACCTTTGACTGTTGAACTAAACAAAATTCCAAATATTTCTGAACTTGCTCATGTCTAACTTTTCTGTGCTGTCGTCATTTTGGTTGGCTTCTGCCACTGTTATAGATGAAACTTGTACTGTTCAGTTCTAATTTCCTGGGGCAGAGGGTCTGTTTGGTTGTCGTAATTGGCCGTAATTCGTAAGTTGTAATTGGTAAAGTCTTTTACATTTGTAAATGAGTTACATGCATGTAAGCTTTATGGTGTTTGGTTGGTAATATAAAGTTGTAAGTGGAAAAGTGTATTGTGCCTTACGGTGTTTGGTTGTCGTAATGTGTAAGTCGTAAGTGAAAAAGTTGATCACAAAATTAACTATTTGGTGATTTAAAAAGTTTTAATATTGCAAATAAATATTAAAAATGTTAAATATTAAAAAAATTTAATATTAACATAAAAAAATAATACAAATTTGTATGACCACAAAATTAACTGTAACTGGGCTGTAAGTGAGTAATAATTGGGTTGCAAGTGAGGGGTAATTGGGTTGTGTAAGTCTTTTACGAATTTCGGTCCAAACAAACGCCGTAGTTGTAACTGGGTTGTAAGTCATTTACGAATTACATACTTTTACGCGAAACAAACGGCCCCAGAGTCTACTTCTTTTTCATTCCTCCATGTACAAGTTTTATTTCCATGTCCTCTGATGGTTGGTCTGTTTTGAGAAGGTCCAAGATAAGAAGTAAACTTTACCATATTGAGCATTAGATATATATTATATATATACAATAGTTTTCAATTGGAAGCTCTGGTAGACTAAGTAAGGATGCTAGCTTGAAACAGTTGCCTATTTAAGGAATATTAGTGGCAAATGTTTGTGCATTGGTCTCATTTTGCACGTATATTTACATTTTTAGTTATTAGCATCATCATCATCCAAGCCTTTCTCCATCATAATGGGGTCTCGTTTGGAGCACAATTTGAAAGTCAAGTAGGCTCCAGGCGAAGATTGACTATTTGTCCATGATTTGCTGTCAACCTGATGGCAATCATCCTCGGTGAGCTGGTGGCGAGTTGTGAAGCAACTCCAGCAATGTAGTGGCTTCACAGTACCAGTTTACCTTTTATGCGGTCCAGCAAACCTGTTAAATTTCCCATGGCTAAATTAAGTCTAGAAGAAAGAAGAGTTGACAAGTTTTTTGTCGCAGGGAATTGTAGTTGGTACTTACGAAGAGCTACACACTTATCTGGAGTTACGACACAAGCCACACTGCTAAACTGAAACAACTTCTTTGCATGTTAGGAACTATGCTTTACTCATTGCTTGGTGAATGTATTCTCTTATGGGTCATATCAAGTTTTTCCTCTTTCATTTCTCCACAACCTCTCACTTCAGCACTGATCCAATCAATATTCTGTCTGCGTATTTTGGGTTCATTCCTGAGGTGGCAGTTTTGCTTCGTAGTTTGTGTACCATTAGAAGCTCCAGATTTGCTAATCATTTATCATTTTCTCAGAATAATGATGTTCTTTTCACTTTATTTATGCGATATACAGGCCTTACTCACATGCCTTGATTGAATTAAAATCTTTTTCATACTAATGACTTTTTACTTTGTTATATATAGTGTAATAGTTAATATCATTCAGTATTTTCTCTTATACTAAAGAATTCAGCTTTGTTTCTGAATTATTCTTTTCTTCCTTGTTGTCTTGTCTCTTTTCCTTTTTCAGTTAAAGTTCAAGAAAGGTAAGTCCTTGTCTCCATCACCCAGTATGAATTAGTCTCTGGGTTGTCATAATGTATTTTCACTTTTTCTCAAATGATATAAATTATCATCTGAGTGTTAGCTGGTGGAAATACAATCTAATTTTTATGGTTGGTGACTTCCAGTAGTCGAGGAGATGGAAATCAGTTGATACCTTAACATTTACAAAGAAAGAAGAATATGAGATAGGAGAAACGCTGAATCTGTTCATCGAGGTGTGAGAGCATATTTAAGAGGGACATGAGCTGGTGTGAATTTCTGGTGATGCATTTGGTTTGGTGCTCAAATCTTTTGAGGACCGCAGAGATTAAAGTTGGTGGTTAGAATGGGGGTAGCCGCACGGGCCCACACCTATGCTGTGTTTGGTGACTTAGTAGCCTGAGATAATGGAAGCCAATAGTATCTTAATATGCGAAAACGGATAAGATTAGGTAATACGAAAGCAGTCAGAATTACCGTGTGGAAGTTCTGGTTTTGATGGCTAAAGGAGGGAACTCTGAATCGTTTGAAGAGAATTTTGGGGTGGTTTGAGAGGGGCGGGGGGGGGGGGGGGGGGGGGGTGGTGGGGGTTACCATGAAGTGTGAAACTGAGGTGAGCTTTACAGAGAGGTTGAAACAACTGTGAAAAAACCTTGAAACTTGAAAATATGGAAAGCAAAATCACTGTGTTTATGAACAGAGGAGCAGTAATGAAATTTTACATATCTTATTGTTATCATTTTTGAGTCAATGTTTTTGTTGGGTGTTATTGTTTCTAGTTGCTTGGTAATTTTAGGTTTTTTTTTAAAAAAATCTCAAATTGCAGGCGCGGCATTTTTCTATCTTTAGATTTATGATTATGATACAATTGCACATGTAATCCGTTGTGTCTAGAATATCTGATAATTATCGTGTTTCACTTTCTAGTGTATGTACTTTTTATCATTTGGTGTTTTCTTTGCAGGTCGCTAATCTTTCTGTTACAATTTCTATTTTCTTCTTTGTTTTGATACGATTCATTCTGCGAAAGCATAATTCAGACGTTACCCTGTGAATTATGGTGGAATATTAGTGTTACAGGTGAATGGTAATCAAAGAATCATTGAGGAGCAAACTTTTTAACCCCAGTTATGGTTTGAGCTTCAATATTTCTGTTTTGAGATTATTGGGATTGTGTTTATATGTAGCCTCATTCCATTTTTATCTTTGGATGATTCAACTTAAATTTTGTTTACTTGTTTGTAATTTTAGCATATCTACTGTATCTTGATTTCCCTTGTAATTAGATTACTGCTCTGTTTTTTTTGTCTTGTGATTAATTAGCTGGGTATGTTTGTACTGCCAAGCTAAAATTATTGAAGAATCTCATCTGGGATCAGTTTTACCCAAACTCAGACAGGAGAACCAGAAATAAAATTGTACATATTACTGAAGAGTAGGGACCACAATGGGGACTTGAGGCAACCCACCTAACCTCGACCCCCACCCCCTGCTCGCGGGGCGTTTCATTTATAAGAATATAACGAAACAACCTAAAGACTGAAGGTTATAAAGATGTAAGACATGCAGAGTTTGCCCTCCAGGGAAAGGCTTGCCGACAATGCCTAGGAGCTAACTTTGTCTCCGTTGATTCTACTCTGACTGAATTCGGCTTAGGCTGAGGTGACGACTATCCTCTACCTCGCTCCCGCTTATTGGTACTCAAAAGGTCTCATCAGGCCATCTCTGTCCCTCCCCGGAGCTAAAAGAGTGATGCCAGCGCTATCCCGGCTCAGCACAGTCTCTCAACTCTCACTGACTCGTGCTCGCTCCAAGAGCGCTTTGACTGCTCCCCGAGCTAGCCGAGTCAGTTGAATTATCGGTTCTTGATTGTCTGATGAAGCATTATTAGTAGGGATGATAATTGGCTGAGGGCCTAAATAGGACTCCTGACCTAATCTTCAAACATTTAGGGTCATAAATGCTAGTCCTAATTAAACTTTTAGGGTCTTGAAACTTTTCGACCCGTACCATTAATTGAGCCAGCCACAAGGTAAACTCCACAGTTGGAGTTTATTGTTCATCATGCATTTGTATAGATCCTGTAAATTACACAAACCCACTCCTTGAAGGAACAATAAATGTCTGGAATTCAAAACTTTTATTGCACGCCTCTTTTAGGTGTCATTCACTAACGTTTAGGTGTGATGAGTATAATTTGTACCCAAAAAAAAAATCTGCTAAATTTATTTAAAATATCTTATTGCGCTTATTCGAATTGAACACGAGCAGACATGTCTAGTTTAAGTTGGCTCATGTATAATTTTGAGCAAGTTAAAATTGAGTTGAACACAAACGTTCACGAGTGTGTTGTCTGTTACAGAGGAGTAGGCAGTACATAAGATAAGCCCCGGCCCCGCTCCTAAAATTAAAACTCGAAAACAAACGAAGAAAAAGTATGTGGGTCCTACTTAGTCAGTTTTGGAGCGTTTAGCTCAAAATTCTGACACAATATTGTAGCGAGCAACAGCTGAGGGAGGTATGAGACCAACGCACTTTTCCTTCTCAGTTTTTACAACAAACAAATAGAGTGGAAAACTGAAGAAGTTTGTGGAGCTCAACACGGCTAGTTAACAAAAGAAGATTCCCCAATCAAGCTGCCAGAAGCAATCAAGAACCAACCAGGATGCTTCTTTTGGCCACCTCCCTGTACCAAAAATGGTATTTTTATTGCTTAATTGAAGTCGAGCTTGTGTCAAACCCTCTCCTTGCCTACCATCAAATAATGAAAGGGAAGAAGGAAACTAAAGCCAAGACTTCCCCTCTATGAACACACAAGAATATATAAGAGTTAGAGCTGATTCTAAACTAACACCACCACCATTGGCTGAACTTCCACCAAGCTCTCACCCTCCAAAGTTCTCCAAGTTCCAACAAACCCCACTGTTTGCTAGATTTTTTCCAAGCAACCAAGTTCAAGATGTGGCTGAGAGGCAATCACAAGCTCATTGGGGGGGGGGGGGGGGGGGGGGGGGTGGAGGATGAATCTTTGATTGCATAAAACATAAAGAAAGGTGAGAAGGCTGTAGAAAGCTCACTTTTGTGAGACATTATTGCATGGAGATCAAGGCAGAAAGGACTCAAGAATCTAGGAGAGGAACTGTCTCTGGGCCTTTTCTACTTTGCATGTAGACCCTTCTTTAGATGTATACTTTATAAATGGAGCCCTTAGCTTTTGTAAAATATTTCAATAGCTCAATTACCATTTTTTCCCCCCAAAGGTGAGAAAAAGTTTTATTTTAATTCAAATGATGTTGAGATACAAAAGATATTGTACACTCTTTGCTATTTAAATGTTTGATTACTGGTTAAAACACTAAAAATATATATTTTTTTCATAAAATAAGAAGAGGAATAGAATGATAATTGTTATAGTGTACTTCCTCTTACTTCCAGCCTGCAAGGGAAACTTTTCAAGAAATTTGATTGTGAAGGACTTGGGGCTCCATCCCAAAAGACTAGCCTTTTAGGTGGAGTTGCCCAAATCTTATATTCCCAAGACCATCCCCTCTCTAGCCGATATTTTTGTTCGACCCAAATTTCAACAATCCCCCCTCGAACAAAGAGTCTCCCTGCAACTGGCACGCCCATTGCAAAGGAGCACTACTGTCAAATTTCTCGAGAGCCCAACATTAGCTTCACATGGCACGCCCATTACAAAGGAGCACTACTGTCAAATTTCTCGAGAGCCCAACATTAGCTTCACATGGCACACCCATTGCAAAGGAGCACTACTGTCAAATTTCTCGAGAGCCCAACATTAGCTTCACAGGGGCCTATTGCGCCTTTTTGCGCCAGTGGGGTGGGCAGGCCCATTGCGCCTTTGTGCCATTGGGGGATCTACATCGTCAAACATCACCCACACACACGATTAAGTTCGGGGCATGGCTCTGATACCACTTGAAGGACTTGGAGCTTCATCCCAAAAGACTAGCCTTTTAGGTGGAGTTACCCAAATATTTATATTCTCAAGACCATCCCCACGTCTAGCCGATGTGAGACTATTTGTTCGACCCAAATCCCAACAGATTGACATGACACTATCTTATATACTCTCACTTGCAAGGTTTCTAAAATTTTTCTGTATTGTCAAAGAGCAAAACGATTTTATCCAGCTGATATTAAGTTTACAAAGAATCAAACACGCTGTATAATAGGGGGAAATGAGACGGTTATTTATACCAAAATAATTAGACAGGGTACCTTACATAACTAAAGCAAAGTTAAGGGTGTCTTTGTAAAAGGAATTAAAAATCAGGTCTTTCTCATATTACTCTCCAAATCTTCCATAATTTCCAAATACTCTCTAAATCCTCATGATACCAGAATTACTCCTCAGGTGCTTTCAAATTTTCAAAATTACTCCCCAAGTCTTCATAATATCATATTTACCCTTAAAATTTTTCATTTTTTCAAAATTCTCCCCCAATTATCTTTTATGAAATTTGAAATTCCAAGAACACCCTTACCCTCAGATTTACAACCAAGAGTTATTTTGCTTGTTGGCCAATGGTCGATTTTTCGTCGGCCAACGGTCGAAACCCAACCCAACCTGTCTTCAATGTAGCCATTGGTCGATTTACCCCTCCGCCAGCGCCCCCTCCCTCTCCTCCTTCGCTACCACCTCCTCCTCCACATCTGCCTCCTCAGCCGGCGCCCCCCTCCGCCACCACCCACTTCTCCATCTCTGCATCATTGAGCGTCAAGGCAGTGTTCTTGCGTGTGTTCATTTTTTTTATGTTGATTTTTTGTATTATTTTACTGTGTTGTTTTTTGCTTTGATTTTTCGTAAGTGTTGATTCTTTTGTTTCTTGATTCTTCTGCAGGTGCAGAGAGAGAGAGAGATCACAATTTGGGGACGGTGTGGAGAGGTGAGAGAAACGAGAGAGAAGAGGAAGAAAGTGGGCGCTGGGATTTTATCTCAGAGAAAGGAGAGAGAAGAGAGAGAGTCTGAGGGGTATTGGAGTAATTTTGGTCTGTGGGGGTATTTTGAAAATTTGAAAAATTTGAAGAGTAACTCTGATATTATGAAGATTTGGAGAGTAATTTTGAAATTATAAAAGATTTTGGGAGTACATATAAGAAAGATCGTAAAAAATAATCAGAATAACAAATTTACTCTCAGTTTTTCTTCTAAATAATCAAAACCGATTGAATGGAGGTTTTCTTTCGTGACTCCTATAGAAACTCCGTCCGTTCGTCTTCCGCAAGAGAGAGTGAGAGTAGTGAGAGAGTGCTGCAAGCCACCGCCCTCTCCTCTCTCCCTCTCTCCCTTCTTTCTCCTCCTCCTTCTTTCAGCGAAGTCAAAGCTCTCTCATTCCCTTCTTCCTCCTCCTCCCCCTCGTCTTCTTCCTCCTCCACTCTCCAACTCCGTCAGTCTATCAGTCGGTTTTCACTACCGACAGAGCGGTATATTAGAATACCGTGCATGTCGGTGGAAAACTGACCGATCGGTGAGAAGGAGGGGAGAGAGAAAGAAAGAGGAGAAAGAAGGAAGCGAAGTTGAAAAAAAGAGGAAGAGGAGACGGACGGACAGACAAAATTTTTATATGAATCACGCGAGAAAACCTACTTTTGGCCGGTTTTGACTGCTTAAATAAGTAAATGCTCCTCCCTCACACACACACACACACACACACACACACACACTAACTACTATATAATATCGGGCCCTGACCAAAATGTTACTGGGTGCTAGCTCCTGCGGGAAGAAAGGGCCCTTTTCAAAAGAAACCCCACTTCACCTTTTCCCTCTCACAATCAGTTGACAAATAAACAAAGTGTCATAAAATGGAGATGGGTTCAAGATCTTTGCCAGTCTCCACTGAGCCCCTCAATAATGGTGGTGGTGGTGGTGGTGGTGGTGGGAGCTTCTTCTCCTCCTCCTCCTCGAAAGTGGCAAGGCAGCCACCAAGGTGCCAAGTGGAGGGGTGCAATGTGGATCTGAGTGGAGCCAAGGCCTACTATGGCAGGCACAAGGTCTGTGGGGTGCACTCAAAGACACCCCTGGTCATTGTGGGAGGCCTGGAGCAGAGATTCTGTCAGCAGTGCAGCAGGTCAGAATCAAATCAATGGCCTCTCCCTTTAGAATTTTTTTTTATTTATGCTAATTATTTGTTATTGAGTTGGTAAGCAGTGTTACTTTGAATCTGTATAGTGTTTGTTGATTGATTGGTATTTTTGCTTGATTGGTGCGTGGATAATTTTTCTACCAATTTAGGGATTTGGGTTTAATTACTTCTGATAGAGAACTAGTTTGATTTTAGGATTTTAGAATCCTATTGTTCTCCCCTTTTTTGACACCTGCAATGTTGTTCCGTTTCTTGTATTTTTCTGTAAGAGAAGTCCCAATTTCATGCCATTAGGGTCTAATATTAATTATAATAGATAAAATGGTAACATACAAGTGAGGGGACCAGTGATCCCTAAGAGAATTAGAAATCAATCACCTCACTTATACTCAAAATATCTAGCTTTCTCGTACCCACAGAAATCAAGCTAACTCAAAATAACTCAATTCATACGGAAAAAGGACTACACAGGTAACAGCTCAAGTTCAATCCCAACCCGGTCTGATCGGTCCCGAGTCTTCAGACCCTGAACTATACCTGCATTGGTTTAGTCCGGAGAAGTTGATTTGATATACTTTGATATGCAATTTCTTTGCTTTTGAAATTTTAGGTTTGCTTAGGTGCAACTTTTCTTTTAATATGTGCTTGTTTGGCTGGTTTACCAATTAGGATTTCGGGTCTGATTTGTTGAAGTATCGGTTCCCTTTTCTTGATACCTGCATAATTTAGTGTGTTTTTGTCTGGGCATAAATGTTACCTGCACAATTTAGTTTAATTTGTTTGGGGATACAGTGTTAGGTTTGTTTAGATTGTTAGGCCCAACCACTGAGACTTGGCTCAGTGGTGAAGGGGTTGGGTTGGGAAATGAGAGGTCTTAGTTTCAAGACTGGGCTACAGGCTTTACTGAGGGGATAAAAAAGGATTGTTAGGCCTGTTTTGTGTAAGGTCTTTGTAAGATTTTTATTTGATCTTTGAGTTTTGTTATATTTTTATTTCCTGACTCGCACTTTTGCAGTGATTTGCTTCTGTGGTTTTGAAGGTCTAACATGTTTTTTCAAACTTAGATTGATTTGTTAACATGCTTGGAACTCATATTGACTCAAATGAATTAATCATGTTTGAGTCATGAATCCATACTTATTAAACTAATTTGCATCTCTATTTCTTTCCAATGCTTCATGTGGATTGATAGGAGGGTCCAACTCCATTGCATTATCATAATCCATTTTGTATATTTGAAACAGTTGACCCCCGTACTTCTTTCACGGTCCAATATTCTTCCCACTAAACAAGTGAGACAAAATCCCAATCTTATGCCCATGGTTTGAAATGCCGTCCGATTTGACAATGAGATAGAATCAGTGGTATTAATTAGATTCAGTCAAAATCGATCAGAAATGGTCGATATTGGCCGATTCCATTCTGATTCCGATTGGTTCTAGCATAATTATTGTCAAACTACAACAAATTCAACAATATCTTCCGATTCTGTAGCGTAAAAATTGATTAATTGACAGCGACTCTGTACTGTTACTTGAATTCCATAATTTCTTAATCGGACACCACAAGGCAGTGGTATCATATCTTATTTAGCTTTCAGTGTCTCGTGGGTACAATGATTATTCTCGAGTCTGGGAGAATCTTATGCTTACTCTTACTAAAATTATAAATAATCCTCTCTTTTGCCAACGATCCCTAAAAGAAAAAAAAATTGAGGAAAAAACCAAAGTTGGTAATTAATCGAAGGAATAATTTGTTAGATTAATTATTTTAAAGACTTGATTTGTTAAAAAATGTTAAAATGGTTAAAAGATGAACAATAATTTGTTGTCTCGGATATAAGTAATAATTTATTTAGGAAATATTAGAAAATAATTAAAAAATGGATATTTTTAATTAAGTAAAATATAATGTTAGACAGTAGTTTGTTAAATTAATTATTTAGGCTTACTTTGTTAGAAAAAAATGTTAAATTTTCACTTACAAAATGGTAGCCATGAAATTAATTAACTAGTTAATTTAAGAAATATTAGGAAATATTTAGAAAATTGTTGTCATGAATACAATTAAGTAGAATATTATTAGTTTGTTAGATTAATTGCATTATAATGTCTTTAAAATATCATATTATTTATATGTTTGCACCAATTATTTCATATTGTAATGTTTTGTCCAAATGTGATTCAAATTTCATGAATAATTATATAAACAAATATCAAAACTGCTACTAATTATGTGAATAAATTTTTATATATTTTAAATTATTTTTTTTAAATTTTGTTTTGTCCAAGATCGATATCACCAGGAGGAAATGACCGATATGGTCGATTCCAATACCTAAGACTGACGGCCGATTCCGATTCCTTCTCTGAGATTTCGATTCATGTTGAAAAGATGAAGAATATGAAGATATATGGGGTTAGGCGCAATAGCTTATGCCCATGGGCAAGGAGGAGAGTCCACTATAATTTTGAGTGCAAGATGTGAAAATTTTTCTCAAGATAACCCTAGTCCTTAAATACACCTATACAAACTCTCTCAAGAGAACCATAAGTTCTTCTAAACCAAAGAGAGAGAGGAGGGAATCTCAAAGCCAATACCATATGCAGCATTAAATATATTTTGCCTTTTCTGTTACACGTGAAGTCTACTAGGAGTTTCCCCTCCCTTTTTTATGTCATTTCTTTCACGACCCAACTCATGCACATAGTGTGTCGTTCCCTCTTTCTTTTGGAAATCTGTAGACTGACTCCTTACAGTCAGATAAGACTGTGACTCCTTTTTTATTAAGGAATGGATCAATCCAGGTTAGAATGGGATGTGTTTGGGTCGAATTAAGTCATAAATCAATATGTTTAATATTTTAATGTTTCATGAGTTATTGCACCCTTGTTATTTGCGAAATAAGGTAAACGTTAGTTACTATAAATGATGTTATCTATCGGTGTAGACTGTCTAAAAATCACTGAAGATAAGTCAGTAAAAAACAGAATTCAAGCTCCAGACGCAAGGCTAGTCATCGCCATCAGTGCGGCTCCAAGACGCGAGGGTCGAAACCCGCGTCTCAACATCACTGCAAGGACCAAGACGCGAGGGTTGAAACCCGCGCAGCATTATTGCAGTACCAAGACACGGAGTCCAAAGCCCGCGTCTCACGAGAAACTTGACGCAGAATTAGAAGCTCGCGTTTCTCAAGCATCACTTTAATGGCAAGTCGCAAGGTTCAAAACCCGCGTCTCAGTTATAACTGCCCTCATTACTGGGTCGACTATTGCCCACATAATGAGGGAGTTAACCCCCGATTATGAAGTGTTTTTAGGGGGCACGTTCACTCCCTGAAACCTCTATAAATAGCCTAGTTTGCTATGAAAGAGGGGACAGAGAAAAAGGTCGGATAATTCTTGGTAAAAAAAAAACTTCGGTTGTAAGCCGTAGAAACACCAAGATTTCCAGCTGAAAAAAAGAGAGAGTTCAACTCTTCTAACAACTTGTTGTGCACAAGTTCGTCTTTACCTACACTCTCTTTGAGATCCTTGGCAGACAGAAGCTGTGTTACTTCGTCTACTATCCAAAGGGAGGATTTCTAAAAGGTCCTGACGTTCACCCGGTCAACGGAAAATAAGACTCACTTTGCACCGTCACATCAAGAACCTAGCACTAAACAAAGGGGAGATTCAAGCTTGAATCTCTTCCTTATCTTATAAGAGGATTATTGATCCACTGTAACTTTCTTTACAATCAAATAAAGAATTTACTTCTCGATCTTCAATTTTCTCCCACCAAACAAGAGATATGAAAAATTTTCTAAAAATAACCCTAGTCCTTAAATACTCCTATACAAACGCTCTCAATAGAACCATAAGTTCTTTTAAACAAAAGAGAGAGAAGAGGGATTCTCAAAGCCAATACCATATGCAGCATTAAATATATTTTGCCTTTTCTGTTACACGTGAAGTCTACTAGGAGTTCCCCCCTCCCTTTCTTATGTCATTTCTTTCACGGCCCAACTCATGCACATAGTGCGTTGTTCCCTCTTTCTTTTGGAAATCTGTAGACTGACTCCTTACAGTCAGGTAAGAGAGTGACTCCTTTTTATTGAGGAATGGATCAATCCAGGTTAGAATGGGATGTGTTTGGGTTGAATTAAGTCATAAATCAATATGTTTAATATTTTAATGTTTCATGAGTTATTGCACCCTTGTTATTTGCGAAATAAGGTAAATCTTAGTTACTATAAATGATGTTATCTATTGGTTACTTTGTTCATAGATAATTGACAGTCCTATCATGAAGTTGTACCTATGTTGGCCGCTGGCTTTTTTGGACAGTGGGACATGTGGTAGACACTTCTTAAGCGTGTAATTCAGTTTTATAATTTGTTATTTCGAACATGTATGAGGTACCTCTTGGCCCCAGTGTAGACACTGACAAAACACTATATTCATACTCATTACAAGTTTATACATGTATTTAGTATAACTTGTGTATTAAAAACTATATTTTAGAAGAAAAAAGGTGGCAAAATAGTTGCTTGTATAAGAGTAGTACAATTTTAGTGCATATTTTGATATATGAAACAAGATACATTATGTTATTCCACTGAAAGTTGAAAAATTAAGGACTATTTCTTATGAAAATTCATAAAAATATACTGTAGGTTCATTTTACTAACATAATAACACTATGTAATTATATTATTAGAAACATGTGTGTAATATTTGCATGCCTGTGTATCTACACATATATGTATTTTTGTACAGTCTTTTTATTATTGTTATTATGTTTCTGTTCTTACTAATTTAAAGTATTAAATCGATACCCATATTGACGTGTCCCTATGTCTCTTTTCCAAGAATTGTCATATTGTTGTTCCTGTGTTCCTTCATGTATGTGTCCTTAGTTCATACCTACAATTTGAGTTGCATTTCCTTCTTTTTTCCCCTTCTTTGTTGGGTAATATAGGTATATTTCCTTGTTTCTTTTTCCTGATATTTTAAGGTGGGCAATTAAAAAAAATTTGAGAGTAGATATTTCTCCCAAATGTATGTTGTATGTAGACGAAATAAGAATCCATAGATAAAAATCAATGGAAAGTTTTGATGGAGCAGTTTATTTTGTATTTCTATTATTTGAAATTTTATGGTGAATATTAACTCAAGGTCAATCCACTTTCTATATTCTCACCCCAATATTCTCTAGTATGTTGAACTTCTGGCCTTATTTGGATTACACCAACGATTACCCTTAGTATTTCCTGAAATAATCCATTAATCCCCAAAACCAATGCAAAACTTATCCTATGCACAATAGGGTTCAAATCGAACCCTTATCGGTCAATTTCGGTCAGTGGATTTTGGACTTCGATTGACCATGAATCACAACTAAATCACTTGGTTCTGTATAATCTTGGCGGTAGTTTCAGGCAGAATTTGGCTACCCAAAATTTTACTATTTGCTACCAAATTCATCCAGCTGTTGTTGAATTCATCCAAGCAGGAAGCTCTCACCCTCTGCTAGAACATGGTGTGGAAAACACTTCAATTCAGCTGTTGATTTCACATAGGTGAATGCTTGATGCTGCTCTGGTACCATGAAGGAGAATTACGATGAGTGAACCTTCTGGTACTATTCAAATTTTGTATGATGACTTGCGTTACATAAGAATTTTTTGATACCTAAACACAGACCTGTTCAGGGTATCAAGACAAACCAATATCTCTAGTCTTGCTTGGCTGAAGTAATGATTACAGGTCTTCCACCAAACCCAAATGTAGAAGCAGATAATCGTTTTCATGCCGAACGTCCTTCTTTCTTTTCCGGAGAATCATCCTTCGAATGTTGTGAAAGGTTTTAAATAAAGGTTTCTTGTGGAACCACTTAATATAACCCTGAGCTTCATAAATTCTGGGCATGTCCAAAATAAATGATAAATATCCTCAGTGTGCAGCAAAAAACACACCTCATCTGTAGCTTCTAACCATTAGAAATATTTCGGTTGGAAAAATATTGTGAAGAAATTTCAAGATGAACATGTGAATATTGGGTTGGCACCAAATATCTTTATCCATATGTTTTTCATGGATGGGCTGAGTATCCTGTTTGGCAATGTCTAGAAAGGCGAAGGTAGACCGCATGAGAAATCTGCTAGTTAGAGATTTGCACCATGTATGTTCCTCTTGTGTCCCATTTTGGGTTTAATTCCAGAATTTTTTTTGTCTCTAGTGAGGTTGGCCAGACTGTTGTCACTGACCAGTCAGTGCCCATTTCCACTTTGAATTGGGTAAGATTAAGCTCAAGAGTGGCCAGTGTAGAGTAAATGACCAGTCAACTGTGGGTGGGGTATTTAGTAAGGTTTGCTGTGGTTCATAAGAAGTTTGTTCTTAGTGTTGGCAAGACCTTCGGAAGGGTATTCTGAGAAGGAAAGTAATCTTGAAGAAAGGGAGTTCTTGTGTTCTTTTGACGCAAGGCTAGTCATCGCCATCAGTGCGGCACCAAGACGCGAGGGTCGAAACCCACGTCTCAACATCACTAAAAGGACCAAGACGCGATGGTTGAAACCCGCGTCTCAGCATTATTGCAGTACCAAGACACGGAGTCCAAAGCCCGCGTCGCTTGACGCAGAATTAGAAGCTCGCGTTCTCAAGCATCACTTTAATGGCAAGTCGCAAGGTTCAAAACCCGCGTCTCAGTTATAACTACCCTCATTACTGGGTCAACTATTGCCCACATAATGAGGGAGTTAACCCCCCATTATGAAGTATTTTTAGGGGGCACGTTCACTCCCTGAAACCTCTATAAATAGCCCAGTTTGCTATGAAAGAGGGGACAGAGAAAAAGGTCGGATAATTCTTGGTAAAAAAAAAACTTCGGTTGTAAGCCGTAGAAACACCAAGATTTCCAGCTGAAAAAAAAGAGAGAGTTCAACTCTTCTAACAACTTGATGTGCACAAGTTCGTCTTTGCCTACACTCTCTTTGAGATCCTTGGCAGACAGAAGCTGTGTTACTTCGTCTACTATCCAAAGGGAGGATTTCTAAAAGGTCCTGACGTTCACCCGGTCAACGGAAAACAAGACTCACTTTTCACCGTCACATCAAGAACCTAGCACTAAACAAAGGGGAGAATCAAGCTTGAATATCTTCCCTCTCTTATAAGAGGATTATTGATCCACTGTAACTTTCTTTACAATCAAATAAAGAATTTACTTCTCGATCTTCAATTTTCTCCCACCAAGCAAGAGATATGAAAATTTTTCTCAAAATAACCCTAGTCCTTAAATACACCTATACAAACGCTCTCAATAGAACCATAAGTTCTTTTAAACAAAAGAGAGAGAGGAGGGATTCTCAAAGCCAATACCATATGCAGCATTAAATATATTTTGCCTTTTCTGTTACACATGAAGTCTACTAGGAGTTCCCCCCTCCCTTTCTTATGTCATTTCTTTCGCGGCCCAACTCATGCACATAGTGCGTCGTTCCCTCTTTCTTTTGGAAATCTGTAGGCTGACTCCTTACAGTCAGGTAAGAGAGTGACTCCTTTTTTATTGAGGAATGGATCAATCCAGGTTAGAATGGGATGTGTTTGGGTTGAATTAAGTCATAAATCAATATGTTTAATATTTTAATGTTTCATGAGTTATTGCACCCTTGTTATTTGCGAAATAAGGTAAATCTTAGTTACTATAAATGATGTTATCTATGTTGGGTATTCTGCTTAACAAGAATCAATCTGACAACTAATCAAGATCACTGAGATATCAACAATCTAATTGGCCAGGTCGGCAAATATCAGGTGGGAGGTTTTCCGTTCAATAGAACGTTCCTTAATTTAAGAACCACCTTTCAATTTCCTTCCTGGTTAAAGCACCAATTAGACTGAATCTAAGTCAGTCTCGATATACTGTAAAGTATATCCCCTGTATAAAGGACTTAATCCACTTATACAGTATTTAGAGTGAGGTACGCTTAAAGCGAATCTCCTTAAGACAATTACGTCCCCCGCACCGGTGCTAACGGGATAATGGACGCTGGTCTCCCAAGATACAACACTCTTTCACGGTATTTGGATAGCACTATCAAATCACCGTACGGTCGAACCGTAGTCAACAAGTACCTTCACAGGATCGTTGAAGCAGCGGTACAAGGACAAATTTCAAACGAATATTTGCCTCTACTTTGGAGGAGCACCCACTGTTGAAGACGATGGAAGGTTGAAGAATATTTTTCTTCAGAAGCCTTAGATTCAGACAACAATTCTTATAAAAGAATCTGTTGAATTTTCTAAGCCCTCTTTCAGAATGACTTTTGCAGAATCTTCTTTGGAAGTCGCTTCAGAAATCGAGTTACGGATTTCTCACTTCCCTTTTGGAAGTCACTTCAGAATTCCACTTCCCAGTTCAGAACGCAGAAACTTGAAGCGTTCAGAACTCAGAGAGAGAGAATTTATTCTGAAATTTGGTGTTGTAGTTGTGTTTTCTGTTGAGAGTTTGGAGTGCTTATATAGCACTCCAAGAGGGGCCAATAGGATTGAAAGATTGCAACCTTTCGACCCAACCATCGCAACCTTTGGGCGTCCAACTGGTTCGCAACCTTTGGCAGTCCAACTGGTTTGCACCCGTTGGCAGTCCAATTGGTTCGCGACTGTTGGCAGTCCAACTGGTTTGCACCGTTGGCAGTCCAATTGGTTCGCGAATGTTGGCAATCCAACAGGTTCGCAACCTGACAGCGGAGCGGGTTCGGTCCGGTTCGGGAGCGGAGCTGGTTCGGCCCATACTTCGAGACCCGATTCAAAAAGAACCAGGCCAGGTAGGAAACCCGGTCCCGGTCCCGGTCCCGCGCCCGCGCCGCGCCTGACTCCGGCACCGGCGCCGGCCGGCCGCCGCCAGCGGCGGCGCGCGCGCACGTGCGAGCATAATTCCCTCCTTTTTCGCGCGCGAAAACTCCAAGTACGAAAGGGCACGCCCTTTGTTCTCAATTTTCTCTATATATACACCACAAACTTCCATCCCATGGCCAATGTGGGACTAAATGCTTTTAGCTACCTTTAGTCCCGTTTTGCTTTGAATTAGGCAATCTTTGGACTTGAATATCTCATTCATTCGAAGTCGGAATTGAACATGTGAATATACCACGTTCATCCCCAATGGAAGGAGAACACACTCCAACCATCATCCAGTTGATTTGATCAACGGATCTCGCCATAATTCAGCTCGAAGATTCATACTTTTATTCTTCTTCAATTCCAACAATCCCCCACATTGAATGGAGATTCAAGGAATGAAACACAAAGAGACTAACTCTATTGTGAAGGTACTTGAGAAAAGAAACTGCATAAGGATAGGTGAACTAGGTCTTGAACCTTCCATAGCGAAAGCTTTATCGGACTTACTGGCTAATCAGTGAACTAGGTCTTGAACTGTTAGCCGTTAGTGTAAGCCAAGCCAAGTCAATTTTCTCTATATATACACCACAAACTTCCATAGCGAAAGCTTCACACAGTGACTTTCCACATTAACTTTGGTTCTCGGTTGTGTCCGTTTTGGTCCTGGACATTCTTGGTTTCAGAGAGTATCTTTAGGGAATAATAGCCTCCATAGAAATTCCCAAAGAGCCGACCCAACTCTATACTCACATAGGTGATGGACCTATTAAGAGTAGTCTACTCTACTCCACTTGTTTAGTAACAAGATATAGGCATCATTAAAAGCGTTAAGCTTATCCTTAATCCACTTGTAGAAAAGCACTTATGTGCACCTTAGGAATGGATTGGAGTCAAGCTCCCAAGTGCTTACTTGTTGAGTCAATCATAACTAGTTTTTCCTCTTGAACTTAGTCCGTGGGATCTCCAGTCGCTAAGTGAGGTTTCCATTAAGCTGACTCGGTAAGGTTAGGCTTTTAGACCCATTCCCCTCGATGCGCAGTTTATACGCTCTCCACTTAAACCTTTAGTAAGCGGATCCGCTAAATTATCTTTTGACGATACAAAGTCAATAGAGATAATTCTATTTGAGAGCAACTGCTTCACGGTATTATGTCTATGACGAATATGTCTAGACTTACCGTTGTACATAACATTTTGTGCCCTAGATATAGCTGCTTGATTATCGCAGTGTATACATATAGCGGGCACTGGCTTTTGCCATAATGGTATATCTTCTAAGAATTGTCGAAGCCATTTTGCTTCTTCTCCAGCCTTATCTAAGGCTATGAATTCCGATTCCATAGTGGAACGGGCAATACATGTTGCTTAGAAGACTTCCATGATACCGCTGCTCCTGCTAGAGTAAATATGTATCCGCTAGTTGATTTTGATTCCTCAGAATCTGCAATCCAATTAGCATCACTGTATCTTTCCAGTACAGGTGGATACTGTCCATATCTCAAGGCATATTCCTTGGTATGTGATACGTAACCCAATACTCGTAGTAGAGCGGTCCAATGTAGATCACTAGGATTGCTAGTGTATCTACTTAACTTGCTTACAGCGTAAGCAATATCGGGTTTAGTGCAATTCATCAAATACATCAGACTTTCGATAATCTGTGAATACTCCAACTGGCGTATTCCAGTTCTTATATTCTTATGAAGGTGGACATGTGGGAGAAAAGGATTTGTATTCTCTTTTATCCCATGATCCTTGAATCTTTCTATCATCTTATCCACGTAGTGAGATTGAGATAGTCTGATTCCATCTGGTGTTCTGGTAATTTTAATTCCTAAAATTACATCAGCAACCCCCAGATCCTTCATGTCAAAAACTGTTGGATAACATTCTTTTAGTGGACTTAATAATTTCAATATTAGCCCCAAGTATCAACATGTCATCTACATAAAGACAAACAATGATACATGCGTTTCTAACTGTTTTCGTGTAAACACACTTATCGCATTCATTGATAGTGAATCCATCTTTGATCATGACACTATCAAATTTTTCATGCCATTGTTTTGGAGCCTGCTTTAAACCGTATAAGGATTTTACCAATTTACACACCTTGTGTTCTTGGCCCTTGACTTTAAATCCTTCTGGTTGCTCCATATATATCTCTTCATTTAATTCGCCATTTAAGCATGCAGTCTTGACATCCATTTGATGGATATCTAAGTTGTGCAATACTGCAATTGCAATTAACATCCGTATGGACGTTATTCTTATTACTGGTGAATAAGTATCGAAGTAGTCAAGTCCTTCTTTTTGTCGATAACCCTTGGCTACTAATCTAGCCTTGTACTTATCGATAGATCCATCGGGTTTTAATTTTCGTTTGAAAATCCACTTACACCCAATTGGTTTACTGCCAGGAGGCAAGTTTACCAATTCCCAATTATGATTACTTAGTATGGATTCTATTTCGCTATTTATAGCTTCTTTCCACATTTGTGCTTCTGGGGTTGACATAGCCTCTTTAAATGTTTGAGGTTCGCTTTCAATAGCGTATGCTATGAAATCTGGACCAAAAGATTTTGAGATTCTAGATCTCTGACTTCTTCTTGGTTCAATTTCCGCATTAACATTCGGTTCCTCGGAACTTTCGTCCCTGAACGCCATCTCGTGTGTTCTTTTCTCAGAAGTCTTCTGCTTCCCGTTTGTACGGAAAGATGTCTTCAAAGAACACAGCATCTCGAGATTCGATAATCATGTTTACATGAATATCTGGTATTTCTGATTTATAAACCAGAAATCTGTAGGCACTACTATTCAAGGCATAGCCTATGAATACGCAGTCCATAGTTTTTGCTCCCAACTTAGTCTTTTTAGGTAATGGTGCCAGCACCTTTGCAATGCACCCCCACATTTTGAGGTAATGGTAGGAAGGTGTCCTTTCATGCCATAACTCGAATGGTATAAGACCAAGTTTCTTGTGGGGTACTCTATTTAGAATATGATTTGCAGTTAATAGAGCTTCCCCCCACAAGTTCTGCGGAGCTCCAGAACTTACGAGCATGGAATTAACCATCTCCTTCAAAGTTCTGTTCTTCCGTTCAGCAATTCCATTCTGCTGAGGAGTGTATGGTGCTGTTGTTTGATGTATTATACCAAAACTAGCACATAACTCACTAAAATCATTTGATTCATATTCTCCGCCTCTATCGGATTTTAGAATCTTGATTTTCTTGTTGAGTTGATTCTCAACTTCGGCTTTATATGTTATAAACATATTTATTGCCTCATCCTTACTGTTTAAAAGATACACATAACAGTATCTTGTACAGTCATCGATAAAAGTAATGAAATACTTTTTACCGCCTCTAGTTGGCATAAACTTCAAGTCACACAGATCGCTATGAATTAACCCTAAAGGTTCTGTATTTCAATCTATTGAGTGAAATGAATTTTTCGCCAACTTGGCCTCAACACAAACCTCACACTTGCGAATTTCTTCCAAGTTGAGTTTAGGAATATATCCCAGATTAGACAAGTTCTTTAATGACTTGTAATTTACATGTCCTAATCTAGCATGCCACAAAATAGGAGACTCAAGCAAATAAACAGAAGAATTTCTTTTATTTATAAGCTTCGGGTACAAATACACAGACTTTTTATCTACCACTGCAACATTGGCTTTAAAAAGACCATCAATAAGATAACCCTTTCCCACATACATCCCTCCCTTAGTAAGTACAAATTTGTCGGATTCAAAAACCATTTTAAATCCTTTCTTACTAAGTATTGATCCGGAGATCAAATTCTTGCGGATGTCTGGAACATGAAGCACATCGTTAAGAGTAAACTCTTTCCCCGATGTCCACTTCAGAATGACCTTGCCCTTTCCTTCAACCTTTGAGACGGCTGAATTCCCCATGTATAGTTGCTCATCTTGCTCTAGTATTTGATATTCTGAGAATAACAATTTCTCCGAGCAGATGTGCCGAGTAGCTCCCGTGTCTACCCACCAATCCTTATTGTTGGTTGTCAGATTCACTTCTGACACCACAGCTGAAAGACTTGGTGATTCATGGTTGGTCATGTTCGCATGTGGGTGGCTCTTCTTGTTCTTTTTGAGGCGGCTGCGACATTCATTCGCCTTATGCCCCTCTTTGTTGCAGATGTAGCAGGTTCCTTTGAAGCGCATGTTCTTGCCTTCTTGGACCTTGCCTTTGTACCCCTGGGAAGTCTTCTTCCGCTTTAAGCCTTTGGAAGTAGACGCTTTCCCCTTGAGTCCTCGATCACATTTGCTTTTGCTTCGTAGGAGTTCTTGCTGTTCCTTTTCTCGAACTTGCGGTTATCCTCTTCAATACGAAGCCTCATAATGAGATCTTCCAACTTTAACTCCTTTCGCTTGTGCTATCTCTCCACGCAGGTGGGAGTTTCTCCATGATAGTAGCAACCTGAAAAGTTTCAGGTAGGATCATACCTTCGGCTTCTATCTCGTGCAAGATAAGTTGGAACTCTTGCACCTGACTGATTACAGTCTTGCTGTCCACCATTTTGTACTCCAGAAATCGTCCTACGACGAACTTCTTGGTACCAGCATCCTCAGTCTTGTACTTCTTGTCAAGACTGGTCCATAACTTCTTTGCCGTAGTGATAGGACTGTAGACATTGTAAAGAGAGTCATCCAGTCTATTTAAAACATAATTTCGGCAAAGGAAGTCACATTGAGTCCATGCATCAGTTGCAGGCTCTGGTGGATCCTCCTCCAGGAATCTGGCCAAATGAAGAGTGGTCAAGTAGAAGAGCATCTTCTGTTGCCACCTCTTGAATTCTGTGCCATCAAATTTTCCTGACTTCTCCGGCTTCGGGTTAGGAAGTGGAGTAGGCATCAATGCTTGTAGCATGTTTGGTGCCTTGCTTGAGCTATCTTGATTTGTCTCAGACATCTTCTGCAAGTTCAAGCAGAACAGAAGTAAGAAACGATAATTGTCTTAAGATTGTTGGGTATTCTGCTTAACAAGAATCAATCTGACAACTAATCAAGATCACTGAGATATCAACAATCTAATTGGCCAGGTCGGCAAATATCAGGTGGGAGGTTTTCCGTTCAATAGAACGTTCCTTAATTTAAGAACCACCTTTCAATTTCCTTCCTTGGTTAAAGCACCAATTAGACTGAATCTAAGTCAGTCTCGATATACTGTAAAGTATATCCCCTATATAAAGGACTTAATTCACTTATACAGTATTTAGAGTGAGGTACGCTTAAAGCGAATCTCCTTAAGACAATTACGTCCCCCGCACCGGTGCTAACGGGATAATGGACGCTGGTCTCCCAAGATACAACACTCTTTCACGGTATTTGGATAGTACTATCAAATCACCGTACGGTCGAACCGTAGTCAACAAGTACCTTCACAGGATCGTTGAAGCAGCAGTACAAGGACAAATTTCAAACGAATATTTGCCTCTACTTTGGAGGAGCACCCACTGTTGAAGACGATGGAAGGTTGAAGAATATTTTTCTTCAGAAGTCTTAGATTCAGACAACAATTCTTATAAAAGAATCTGTTGATTTTCTAAGCCCTCTTTCAGAATGACTTTTGCAGAATCTTCTTTGGAAGTCGCTTCAGAAATCGAGTTACGAATTTCTCACTTCCCTTTTGGAAGTCACTTCAGAATTCCACTTCCCAGTTCAGAACGCAGAAACTTGAAGCGTTCAGAACTCAGAGAGAGAGAATTTATTCTGAAATTTGGTGTTGTAGTTGTGTTTTCTGTTGAGAGTTTGGAGTGCTTTATATAGCACTCCAAGAGGGGCCAACATGACTGAAAGATTGCAACCTTTCGACCCAACCATCGCAACCTTTGGGCGTCCAACTGGTTCGCAACCTTTGGCAGTCCAACTGGTTTGCACCCGTTGGCAGTCCAATTGGTTCGCGACTGTTGGCAGTCCAACTGGTTTGCACTCGTTGGCAGTCCAATTGGTTCGCGACTGTTGGCAATCCAACAGGTTCGCAACCTGACAGCGGAGCGGTTCGGTCCGGTTCGGGAGCGGAGCTGGTTCGGCTCATACTGTGAGACCCGATTCAAAAAGAACCAGGCCAGGTAGGAAACCCGGACCCGGTCCCGGTCCTGGCGCCGGCGCCGGCCGGCCGCCGCCAGCGGCGGCGCGCGCGCACGTGCGAGCATAATTCCCTCCTTTTTTGCGCGCGAAAACTCCAAGTACCCAAAGGGCACGCCCTTTGTTCTCAATTTTCTCTATATATACACCACAAACTTCCATCCCATTGCCAATGTGGGACTAAATGCTTTTAGCTACGTTTAGTCCCGTTTTGCTTTGAATTAGGCAATCTTTGGACTTGAATATCTCATTCATTCGAAGTCGGAATTGAACATGTGAATATACCACGTTCATCCCCAATGGAAGGAGAACACACTCCAACCATCATCCAGTTGATTTGATCAACGGATCTCGCCATAATTCAGCTCGAAGATTCATACTTTTATTCTTCTTCAATTCCAACAATCTATCGGTTACTTCTGTTCATAGATAATTGACAGTCCTATCATGAAGTTGTACCTATGTTGGCCGCTGGCTTTTTGGACAGTGGGACATGTGTTAGACACTTCTTAAGCGTGTAATTCAGTTTTATAATTTTGTTATTTCGAACATGTATGAGGTACCTCTTGGCCCCAGTGTAGACACTGACAAAACACTATATTCATACTCATTACAAGTTTATACATGTATTTAGTATAACTTGTGTATTAAAAACTATATTTTAGAAGAAAAAAGGTGGCAAAATAGTTACTTGTATAAGAGTAGTACAATTTTAGTGCATCTTTTGATATATGAAACAAGATACATTATGTTATTCCACTGAAAGTTGAAAAATTAAGGACTATTTCTTATGAAAATTCATAAAAATATACTGTAGGTTCATTTTACTAACATAATAACACTATGTAATTATATTATTAGAAACATGTGTGTAATATTTGCATGCCTGTGTATCTACACATATATGTATTTTTGTACAGTCTTTTATTATTGTTATTATGTTTCTGTTCTTACTAATTTAAATTATTAAATCGATACCCATATTGACGTGTCCCTATGTCTCTTTTTCCAAGAATTGTCATATTGTTGTTCCTGTGTTCCTTCATGTATGTGTCCTTAGTTCATACCTACAATTTGAGTTGCATTTCCTTCGTTTTTTCCTTTCTTTGTTGGGTAATGTAGGTATATTTCCTTGTTTCTTTTTCCTGATATTTTAAGGTGGGCAATTAAAAAAATTTGAGAGTAGATATTTCTCCCAAATGTATGTTGTATGTAGACGAAATAAGAATCCATAGATAAAAATCAATGGAAAGTTTTGATGGAGCAGTTTATTTTTGTATTTCTATTATTTGAAATTTTATGGTGAATATTAACTCAAGGTCAATCCACTTTCTATATTCTCACCCCAATATTCTCTAGTATGTTGAACTTCTGGCCTTATTTGGATTACACCAACGATTACCCTTAGTATTTCCTGAAATAATCCATTAATCCCAAAACCAATGCAAAACTTATCCTATGCACAATAGGGTTCAAATCGAACCCTTATCGGTCAATTTCGGTCAGTGGATTTTGGACTTCGATTGACCATGAATCACAACTAAATCACTTGGTTCTGTATAATCTTGGCGGTAGTTTCAGGCAGAATTTGGCTACCAAAATTTTACTATTTGCTACCAAATTCATCCAGCTGTTGTTGAATTCATCCAAGCAGGAAGCTCTCACCCTCTGCTAGAAACATGGTGTGGAAAACACTTCAATTCAGCTGTTGATTTCACATAGGTGAATGCTTGATGCTGCTCTGGTACCATGAAGGAGAATTAGGATGAGTGAACCTTCTGGTACTATTCAAATTTTGTATGATGACTTGCGTTACATAAGAATTTTTTTGATACCTAAACACAGACCTGTTCAGGGTATCAAGACAAACCAATATCTCTAGGATTATTTAGTCTTGCTTGGCTGAAGTAATGATTACAGGCCTTCCACCAAACCCAAATGTAGAAGCAGATAATCGTTTTCATGCCGAACGTCCTTCTTTCTTTTCCGGAGAATCATCCTTCGAATGTTGTGAAAGGTTTTAAATAAAGGTTTCTTGTGGAACCACTTAATATAACCCCTGAGCTTCATAAATTCTGGGCAAGTCCAAAATAAATGATAAATATCCTCAGTGTGCAGCAAAAACACACCTCATCTGTAGCTTCTAACCATTAGAAATATTTCGGTTGGAAAAATATTGTGAAGAAATTTCAAGATGAACATGTGAATATTGGGTTGGCACCAAATATCCTTTATCCATATGTTTTTCATGGATGGGCTGAGTATCCTGATTTGGCAATGTCTAGAAAGGCGAAGGTAGACCGCATGAGAAATCTGCTAGTTAGAGATTTGCACCATGTATGTTCCTTTGTGTCCCATTTTGGGTTTAATTCCAGAATTTTTTTGTCTCTAGTGAGGTTGGCCAGACTGTTGTCACTGTACCAGTCAGAGCCCAATTCCACTTTGAATCGGGTAAGATTAAGCTCGAGAGTGGCCAGTGTAGAGTAGATGACCAGTCAACTGTGGGTGGGGTATTTAGTAAGGTTTGTTGTGGTTCATAAGAAGTTTGTTCTCAGTGTTGCAAGACCTTCGGAAGGGTATTCTGAGAAGGAAAGTAATCTTGAAGAAAGGGAATTTTTGTGTTCTTTTCCTAACAACTAAGGACAAGATGTTGAGAGGCTCCATAATAAGGTTTGCTGACTGTTTACAAAGTGAGGTTAAATGGAGTTCATGGCAATGTCGGATACTTAGACCACCCAGTTGGAAAGGCTAGGAGGTGGAGTGCATATGATCTCCTCATAAGGAACCCAGTATCCATTTCCCTTCAATTCTATGATGGGTTTTTGGCACAAACCTGTGATAAAATAGAAATGAGAGTTTGGTAGATAAATTGATTTAATTAGTATAATCAAGCTGCCATTGGCAGTTGTTTCTCCTGTTATCTCAAAAGGAAATTCTTCTGGAGGCTAAATTCTTGCCAAACCATCAAACTGCTTCTTTTGAATTTTGAATTTTGAATATAAGCTAGTCTTTGCAATCCCTTGCCTCAAATATAGGGAGGAAATTCCCGTAAATTTTTGTTGTTTGCCCACATTGTACTTCTAACCAGATTGTCACAAGTCATGTATCTTACCAACTGTCCTCAAGTTTCTCTTTTTCCCAAGTTCAATCATAAAGGGAGCTCTCTTCTCACTAAAACTAGACTAGTTTATGGGCACATATGCAATGCACATGTAAGAACACCATTTTTATTGTAAATGTTATAAAGGTTAGCTTCCAATCATGGTCTCTTAAGCTAATAACGTGATACTCTCAAAGCCATTTAAACAATTCTAACCATGCGATTTAATAAATTTCTAGAACTGCTGTATCTTTTTCCCGGATATGAGACTGTGAGATGGACGTGAGTTAGTAAAACAATTTAATTGCATTTGTGAACCCTCTTAAGAGTTACTAATATTAAAGGTTACTGCAAACCACTCTTGAACTCTCTTTTTTCCTAACCATAGATGTAACAGATTGAAGTACTGCTTTTGTGAAGGAAGTTTTGTGACACAGACAATATTCCTATAGTTGTTGCGTAATGCAAATATTCACAACATTGTATTTCCTTAAGCTGCACCCTGGATGCTTCAGCTATAATTATCAAGAGAACTATCTCAAATAATGTTAATCTCTGCAACCTAATTTTCACCCAGATTTCATCAACTTCCTGAATTTGATCAAGGGAAGCGTAGCTGCAGAAGAAGGCTTGCTGACCACAATGAACGCCGAAGGAAACCACCGCCTGCTGCTCCATCATCAAGTATTGGACTACCCTCGTCGCCATTCAATGGTTTGAATTTTTTTGTTTGCCCTAAACTGCTCTTCTTTATTCAGTAGTTTGTATGTTTCTACTTGCTTCACTCCATGACTTCTGCTTCAATGTCCTTGAACAAAGCAGTAGATAATAGTAGCAGATTGAGAGGCTTCCTCATGAACTTCGCTTGCCCTCAGCTCTCTGGAAGTAGTGTATGGCCGGCAACTACTAGGGCCGGTGATCGGATGACTAGTAAACAATGGCTGGGTGGGACTGAATTGTCTGTGTCAGAGAGTCAAGGCTCAGATCCCCTCTGTGCTCTCTCTCTTCTGTCAGCCTTTACTGAAAACCGAGCTCCTGCTACTACCACCATCACTACTACTTCTTTCAGTGTTTCCTCCAACAACAGCTTTGGTGTGTCTCCGGCTATGTCACCGGACATCTCAAATAACTTCGTAACCAGCTGGTGGGGTTTCAAAGGCCGTGAAGCAGTGGAACCCATGCAACTGTCGAGTGAGCTCGAGCTTGCTCTGCGGAGGAAGAGGCAGTGCATGGAGCTTGATGATATGGTGAATCAATCCATGTGAGCGAGTTACCGGTGCTAGCTATGATTTCTATGTACTGGTTCTTGATTCCTTTGATGTTGGATTACTAATTTGGTATGATACCAACTGAAGACTGTTTAATTCCCTTAAAATTGAGTATAATGTTCGATATTTGATGCTTCATATATGTGAGTTTTAGTTATGCCAGTCGCAGGGACAGTTGCATGTTGGCTAAGATGGAATTGGTGATTCTAAATGGTACTAAGTTTAATTGAGTACAATATAGCAAGCATCTTAACCTGGTAAATTTTATTGCAATGTTACGTTTCTTACTCTAGTGAGTTTCATGTAGCAAGCTCTGCTAAGAAATTGCTCACCTTGTTCACAAATTGTTAACAGTCTCTTCAAATATTTTGGGAGAATAAAGAGCATTCCTGTCATCAGTATCAAAAAGGAAAAAAAAAAAAAATCCTGTCATAACTGAAGCAAGCTTAGTAAATCTATGGAAACCTAATCTCAGTTCTTGAAGAAAGTTCTTGAAGAAACCTTGAAACTGGAAACGCATGTTTCCGTCCATTCCTCTAATTGTCCCAAATAAGCTGTTCGACAGTCCTGGCGCATAGTGAACTGCAAGGAGATAAAGGGGAAATTTGTTAATAAATTGGAGAAAATACATAAACTTTTGGTTGGTTATATCAAACAGGTAAAAAGGTTAAGTTCTAGCCTTGCCTATATGGCAAGGCTAAATTGGACTAAAAAGGGCAAATTCTAGCCTTGCTTATATGGTAAGGCTAAACTGGCCTAAAAGAGGCCAAGCTCTATCCTCGTCTATATAGCAAGGCTAAACTGGTCTAAAAAAAGGCAAAATTCCAGCCTCGCCTATATGGCAAGGCAAAACAGGCCTAAAAGAGGCCAAGCTCCAACCTCGCCAAAACCGGCCTAAAAGAGGCCGAGCTCCAGCCTCGCCTATATGGTAAGGCAAAACCGGCCTAAAAAATGCCGAGTTCTAACCTCGCCTATATGGTAAGGCAAAATCGGCCTAAAAGAGGCCGAGCTCTAACTTCGCCTATACGTCAAAGGCTAAATTGGTCAAAGAAAGGCCAAGTTCTAGCCTCGCCTAAATGGCCAGGCTAGACTAGTCTTGAAAAGGCCATGTCTCAAAGTCGCCTAAATGGCAAGGCCAGACTTGCCTTAATGAGGACAAGGCTTAACCTCGCCTACGGCGAGATTAGCCTCGCCTAAGAAATTACTCTGCTTAAACCAGGCAAGTACCAGCTTCATCAAGAAGATAAAAGATTTTCAGGATCCTGAGAATCTAATCCCTAAATTTAGCTGTTAAAGCTAAAATTGAGGGAGATAACTCTCTAAAGATCACCCACAATGGTGATATCGTGGAAGCAGTAGCGCTCACCGGCGATGGGTCGAGTAACGAACGGAGCAAAAGTTTCCTCAGGGGCCTCTGGCCTCCTTGCCCTAGCGATGAGAAGACGTCATAGAGCTGCTCTAAAGAAGGCGATGACCTCAAGTCGTTTGAAAACGAAAGAGAGGGAAGAAGATCCCTGTTGAAGGTTCGCTGAAAGAAAAGAAGAAAATTCTCTTTAAGAGTACTGTAAGGGTCCTATTTATAAGCCCCACAGTGCAGCCTTGCCGTTGGCACTTCAGATTTTGAAGCGCACGCAAGGCTAAAGCACTCGAGTGCTTGGCCTCGGAAAGGGAGCGCCCCCCCCCCCCTCACAGTGCATGCGAGGCTACCGCTGACTTGACGCTGATAAGCCAATTTCGCCTTGAAAGTGAAGTTGCTTAAAAGAGCCTGAAGGCGAGACTACTCCAGAAGCGAGGCTCTCCCAGAGGCGAGCCTTTTAACTGAAGGCGAGGCTCCTCCCAGAGGTGAGCCTATTCTCAAAGCACATGCGAGTCTAGCACTGATAGGCTGCTAGCAAGCCAACTTCGCTTTGAAGCGAGATTGCTTAAAGAAGCCTGGAGGCGAGGCTCCTTCCAGAGGCGAGCCTATTCCAACCCTAAGGCGAGTCTTTTATCAAAGGCGAAGCTACCCAGAGGCAAGCCTATTTCAGCCCAAAGGCGAGACTATTCCAGCCTAGAAGCAGGACTAAAGCTCAGTCCTAAAGGCGAAGCTGAGCTTAATCACCCACATATCTTTGATTATCAATTGAAGCAATTCAAAGTATTTCAAAATCCGAACCATCCCATTACAGATTTATAAAAACTTTGAAGGGGATTTTGTTGACACATTAAAAAGATAAACTCCCAAACAGTTTTTCAACTGATCAGAATGATATCCAACTTGTCGACGTCTACAAAAGACAAGCCACAGACAAGCTGATTACTAACTCAACACATCTCGAGGGATAAAGCAGAAGCTTAGACCCTGCTGATTCAGTGAAGCAGACAACAGGCCAAATACTGCTTTTTGAGGTAGAGTCAGCTCAATACTCAGCCTCGCGCGAGCCCAAGGTGCTAGTCTCACTCTAAAGGCTAAATTATCTAACTTCGCCTTGAAGCCCTTCAAAGCTTAGTAACGAGCAAAGTGCTAGCTTCGCCTGAAGCTCAACATAGCCGCACATAGCTATTTTCCTAGCTTTGTCGAAACCGTGATAGCTCTGATTAAGAGCTTTTAGCCCCGCGTGCGGAGCTAAACCTAGCATCGCGCGAGGCTACATCCAACCTCGCACGAGGCTTTCAACGCCTCTACGAGAGGGCTGGCCAGGTCAAGCCTTTGACCTAGTATTTAGTGGGCTAGCGCTACTACGTTAGTAGAGTTAATGCCACTTTAAGTGGGCGGTTACACCCGCCTACTTCTCTTTACGTCCAGTGGAACGGTCGGGCCAATAGGCCATTTTTAGGCTTGCGTGAGCCTGTCTAGCCTCGCATGCGGCTCACATTTAGCCTAGTGCGAGCATTATAGCCTCGTGCGAAGCTCAAAACAGCCCTCGGCGCGAGGCTAGCTGACTGTTATCAGTCATGACTGAATTCTAGGGGCGGTTACACCCCTCCAGAGCCTATAAATAGCTCATTTGAGAATGAGTTTAGGGGAGGCAATCAGAGAAGGAATGAGGGAGGAGATCAAGAGAGACAATCAAAAGGAGAGAAGAACAAGAGAGGCAGGAAGACACCGCGAGAGCTAACAAGGCCAACTTTTCCTTATCTCTCAGAAGCTTTAGAAAATTACTTCTCTAAGTTTAAGGTGTTGATACTTCAAGACCTTCCTTTTTTTTCAAGGAATCTCTGGAATCATGCGAGAAGGAATTCCCAAGCAGTAGCATTCGAAAATCGATAGCTCGCATCGTCAACAGTATAAAATGATCGCGCGCTGATCAACCTCCCACCGGCACATTTTCCCAGAAATCTCAGAGGAGATCTACTTATAATTTTTCTTTTAATTACTTGTAATCTCGCTCCTCAATTCTTTTTGTAAGTTTTCCTTTTATTAAATTTTCAATAGAAAACAGGAAGCAGATGTCAATTTCTATGGAGGGACTCAATGAATATGAGTCAAGGTGGAGATTGTTAGTATTTGGACTACTTCATATTCATTGGAGAAGAATTTAGGTTTTATGGCAGTTTCCTAATACGAATCTGTCTCCTATTTTAGTTTGGATACGAGTTTCCTATTTCTTTAAGGAGATGCTGATTTGAGTTCGTGTTAGACTAGGATCATCTCAGGTGCCTATATAAATCTCTCAGGGGTGGTCTTTTGAAGGTTTGTCAAGAATTTAAGAGAAATTCTAGAATTCCACCATTGAGAGTTGTGAGAGAGATCTCATTGTTACTCTTGTGTTTTCTTCAATAAATATTTCTCCCCTCCTCCTTGTGGACGTAAGCACTTTGCCGAACCGCGTTAAATCTTGTGTTTCTCGCTTGTGTGGTGATTACTTATTGTGGTAGATTTTTTACGCTTTCACTTTCGCTGTCGAGTCTTCGACTTGGTGTTCCTCTATTGTTTGATTGGTGATAGATCATTAACACAGCTAACTACTCCTAGCATACTACAACAAAATTGTGTGGCGGAACATAGGAATAGGACCTTGCTTGACATGGTTCGGTGTATGATGACATAAGAAAATCTACCAAGATCATTTTGGGGATATGCACGATTGATTGCTGCCTATATACTAAATCATATGCCTTCCAAGTCAGATACTTTCCACATCCTATGTGTTATGGATTGGCCATAAGCCCAATCAGGGACATTTGCGGCCATGGGGGTCAGCAGCTTTTGTGCACACTACATCCCACCCAAATGGGAAGTTACCCGAGGGGGAAGGGGTGCATATTTATCCATTATTCGAAACATTCGAAAGGATATTTGTTCCTCGAGGAACAAAAAGATGAAAGTATGACTAAGATTGAGTCACCAGATGCGAATTTCTTAGACTTTGAGCCTACCAAGGGTAAGGTATGGCGGGCTTCAAAGTGGAAGAGAGTGCAACAAGTTGCCCAGTTGAGCAAGAAAATTTTGAGCCTGCACCTCTTGAAAACAGTGGAGTTAGTATCATGTGGATTATGCAATGTCACTATCACAAGAATCTCAAACGATACGTCAAAGCAACCATAACAATATCTATCAAACAATATCTATCATTGCGTCTTTAAGATTGAGGGGCAAAATGTGTATAGTAGCACACTAGCACGACAAAATAGTATGGAACCAAGATCTATCAGTGAGGCTCTCTCTGGCCCTAATGCAAAGGAATTGATGGATGCCATGAAAGATGAAATAGAGTCCATGTGGAGTAACCAAGTCTGGGATTGGTGGGACTGCTTGTTGGACGCAAGGCCATTATACTTACATCAATCTACTCTTTGTCATTTACAAAAATACTTTTGGAGGATAATGTTGGGATTTAAGCCGAACAAATAGTCCCACATCGGTTAGACATGGAGATGATCTTAGGTATATAAGGATTTGGGCTACTCCACCTAGAAGGCTAATCTTTTGAGATAATGCCCTGAGTTCTTCCTTACAAGTGGTATAAGAGTCATGCCCTGAATTTAGTCGTATGTGTGGGTGATGTTCGATCCCCCAGGATGCAAAAGGCACAATAAAGTCCCTGTAAAGCTAGTTAAGCTTTCGAGATTGATAGTAGAGTCTTACTTCACATAAGACGTGTCTGCAAACGCAGTGAAGAGGAGTAATAAGCTACAATAAAGTCCCTGTAAAGTTAGTTGAGCTCTCGAGATTGATAGTAGAGTCTTACTTCACATAAGACATGCATGCAAACGCGGTGAAGAGGAGTAATAAGCTACAAATTATGTTTCACGTAAGGCGTGTACTGAAACGCTGTGAAGAAATTTCGTAGAGTATATGTCTTCTAGGTATGAAGATGAGCTTATGGGGAGACTCTTTATTCGAGAGGGGGTTGTTAGGATTTGGGTCGAACAAATAGTCCCACATCGGCTAGACATGGGGATGGTCTTGGGTATATAAGAATTTTGGCTACTCCACTTAGAAAGTTAGTCTTTTGGGATGGTGCCCCGAGTCCTTTCAGATAATGGTCAAAACCATTTTTTTTCTTTATGTGAACATGTGCATCGTTGGTACAAGATTTAAAATCACATTATCGATGTTGTCCAATGGTTTATATTATTAGCATTGGCAGTATCAGTCGTCAATATTGATAACATAGGTAGATTCTATACGATTGATATGTCTTGGGTATTTCAAACCCAATACGATATTAGCAATATATATCGGAACCGTCCAATATCTGGCACTTTGGCATTTGGTGTCGGTTCTCACTGAGTCATTGGATGGATTTTCTCTGCTAAGGTAGAAGTTGGGCAATCGTCACTTGATGGTTGTTTTTTTCTGGGGATACCTATTAGCTTCTTAATTCTTGATGGTGTTTAATTTTTGGCTTTAAGGATGAAGCATTTCTCTCATGAAAGTGAAGGTTGTTGTATGTTTGGTCTGTGACAATTCTTTTGTTGCAGGAGCCTTGCTTCATACTTCATGTTGTCTCTTTCATTTGGTTCTGCATAAAGTTTTCACCTACGCTTGAAACTTCTTATTTCTAGGAGCCGTTGTTCTCTCACCCACACACACACACACACGGAATCTTGTTCTTTATTAAAGCTATGTTCAGTTTCATTCAAGGTTTGGATTGGCTGATAGGAGAGGATCAGGATGATTCTAAAAAAAGTTTTTTCAGCTTTCCTCTTCTTAACTGCATGGTCAGGGTAGCAGCACTAGTTACAAAGGGAATCTGATTGAAGAAGAAGAAGAAGAAGAAGATAGGCCAATTCATAATGGAGAGCAGAAGGATTATTCAAATCTACAGCTCTGATGGCCTCATGAGGTTATTGATTGACTAATATCGTCCAGCTTATTCAACTTAGAACAATCTTAAATGGAGATGCTATTAGGAACCCCCTTTCCTGTTACTCCAGGCTCTGAGAATGGCTTCAGTAGCTCATATGGGACTATTCCAGCTCCACACCTGTTCATCAGTCGTGGGTTTACATTCCGGTCATCGATGATCCCTTCGACCTCCCTCATTCGGCCATTGAATCTCTCGAACGCGGCATTGATAACTGGATCCTTGGCCCATGCTGGTTCTGGCGCCTCACCAAGGTACTCCTCATCTGGTGCGTGTGAAGATAAAATGTCTAGTACAGCCATCACAATTGTTGCTTGGATTTGAGAAGGGAAACACTGGAGAAGTGCTGCCTCTGGCTTGTCCCAACCGAGCAAATTCCTCTCCATTCTCATCCTCTACTGGCATGTTTGTTCTTGCTATCGTTGGGCGGTTCGGGAAGTAGCCTGCGTAGTGGTACTGTCCAAAATTGACTGCAGCGTGATGCCCAGATGTCACCCAGATGATTGTGGTCAGGACCTGGATCAGATCGTCCTGCGTGTTCAGGACTGGCCACCATGGCTCGTCCTTCTTGTCTGCATGGCCTTTTGTGCGCACATCAGTCCACCAATTTTGGAGCTCGTCGTCGTCTTGGACATGGCCTGGGCTTGGGTAGTAGCGGTAGACGTAGTCACTTACCCACTGCTTGACGGAGGACCAGACTGAAAGACCGTCGTTGGCGTATGGGTAGTCCTCTATTGTTAGTCTCAGGCCATGCTCCGCTGTTGGATCCTCCACTGCCATTCCCCTGAAAAATTGATGGGTGAAAAATATTAGACATGGCGCCGGTCCTGATTTATGCATACTAAGAAGAGTAGAGACTAGAATGTTGTTAATTTTTACAGAGTCAGGATCACCTTCTGATCAAGTCAGCAGGCAAGGCCTCCATGTCGAACCGCCACTGCTCACGGTAAGCGACCGAGCTGAGTTCAATTGAGTACTTCCCTGGAGCGAAGCATGACTCGATGATTCCACCAGCATTGACCAGGTACTCTCGTGCCAAGGCATTGATTTCCATGGTGTATCGGAAATGGGGGTGCATCAATCGGTAAATTGGGTGCATTGCACTGAGTTGGCGATTCAGTGCAATCACGTATGGCTCAGTGCAACAGTGAGTTCGCAGCCTGCCATGTTGTAAAGAGAGGTTAGAGAGAGAGAGTAAAGAATATTATGGAAGAATTACAAACATTTTGAGTTTTAGGTCCTAGTACCAGTGACTAACAAGTTGGTGATAACCAGAATCATGGGCACAGACATGAGCTTTGGCAAGCTTCCATAGCCAGGCTCCTGTAGCATCCCAACGACGAGTAAATACGCGCTTCCACTGAGGATTGGTAGGGGATGCTGGTCTCGTCAGCTCGATTGCTATCGGTTTCAAGGTGCCATCTGGTGTGAGGAAGAAGAGTGTCCGAGATCCATACAGAGTAGTTCCCTCTAACTCTCTGACCTTGTGAACAAAAGGTAAGAGCAGATCATGGTAATCCAGCATGAACAGCTTCTTCTGCTCCAATGCCTGAATCAATCAAAACAGACCAAATTAGAAGACTGACATAGCTTCATATCTCTCTGTTACTATCTCAAGCACATTTGTCATGACAATTTGTATCAAAGAAGCTGGATATTATAGCTGATGATATATGTATTGGCTTTTATCTCATTATCTCATTCCAAAAATCAGTAGAAACGATGATTTGCTAACAATGGATGCAGATTGTTTGTATCATACCTCTTTTACAGTCATCACTCCTCTAATCTCTTGATTGATTATTTCTTCTGTGATTGCTGACTCTGGAGGGCCATAGATCTCAGGATCCAGCTTGCTGACAAATGGAAATTCCTGCATAGATGGATGTGACAACTTGAAAATATGTACATAATCCAAGATTATTTCATTGGCCGCTTGTTTACTGAATGGAACAAATCCCATGTTCAAGCTTCTTTCGCTCTGTCAAGTTAAAGAGATGAGTGCACAAATATCGTTCATATGGCAAAGTGTGAAATGTGGTAATGTCAACATTGTGATCTTGATATTTGTATGAATACTTATTGCTGAAGATTAGTGCGGCAAAGCTGAGCTTTTTGGTATCCAGGAGGAGTTATCTTGATCTGTAATTATCGTTCAGTTAAATTTGTTGTCTGTCAAGATCTCGGAGAAATGGTTTGAGAGACATTTTGGTTTGTATCCATGTTTTGCTTCAGCAGTTTGTTCTACTTGATATCTACGCACATTTATCTTCATTCATAACTGGCACAAAACAGTGTATTTGTACTATATTCAGCTATTAATAAGACTTTAAGCCTTGTTGTTGTTGTTTTCCGTTTAATCTACAGTTGTATCGAGTGTTATGGATTTAGAGCAGCTTACGGTAACCAACTGAATGCTGAAAGGGTTGAGGCCAGCCAGAGTTTGCCGCGAAAATTCTTCGTCTCTGAACCATGAGAACTTATCTTCTGCAATTGACAAACATGGCCAATTCCACAAACTTAAGTCACAAGGAAAATGTACGAAACAAAAAAAACTATGTTAAATTCACAGCCAGTGAACTAGTTCATTTCTTACTGTCTATCATGGGTGGAGTCTCAAAGAGCAGAACATTCTCAGTGCCTGCCTCGAGAGCTTTGATGAGCCTCGGAATGATAGTGCGGAAGACGCTGATCCCTTCTTGCTTCGGCAACGGCATCCCTTCGTTGAAGAGCGAATCGATGGATTTGAAGTGCGGGAATCCGACCCTTGTGTCGGCCATGGCACCCTCGATGGAGGGGACGAGCACGTGGAGGACGGAGCGAAGGGTCTTGGCCGAGAAGGTGACCCCTTTCACCTCTGAGAAGGATTCGTCTCTAGGTATGTAGACGCTGCGACTTCGCTCCTCCGAAAGTGGATCTGCAAGTTAAAAGTTTAACTTCACGCCTAAATGTTGGTGGCATGTCTTGAACTTATGAGTTATTTCTATCGAATCCATGTCACCTTTCTTGGTTTTCAGTCGTCCAGTTCGACATCTCCTTGGATACGGTAGTTCCTTGGTACCGCCGAGCACCGGCCTGGCCATGTCGTTGGAGTCAGGATCGCCGAGGTCATTGTACGTGTCGTAATCGTAGATCCTTTCGAAGGACTTGCGTTCTCCGGTGCCATTGCCGCGGAGGTTGTCGAGCTCCTTCTTCCTCAACTCAAGGAGGCCAGCAGGGGTCTCTGATGGCAAGTAAGACTGCTCCATGGGCAAGGAAGTACATAAGTTCATCAGAAGAGATCATTCTCCTCAGTGTAAGAATAACTTTTAGTTAATTATTTATATTATCATTAAATAAAATTTTAATAAATTATAATTATTTCTATTATACAGACAAATGGGTAAGCAGCAGCATCAGTCTGCTTCATACAAGGATAAATATCTGTGAACTTCACCAACTAATAATGAACACATTCATGGTCCTCTGAGCTAAATAATTGATAGATCACCCTAACTTGACTTCTTGTTCATGCTTAGTTGCTGTCAGAGATGAGTCATATGGGCAGATCTATGATCCAAAGAGAAGGGTGAACCCAAAAAAAAAAAACGTGTTTTGTCAGCCCCACCAACAAAACAAAACATGTTTTTCTCTCCTCATCGAGTCTGGCGCGTAAAATCATCCTGATCTTTCACACGAAAAGAGCTTATGCAATTTAGCTAGCCATGCAATTCATTACATAACTTTTTCTTCATTAATTAGTCGACAAGATAAATTTGTTACTAAAATTACAATAATTATTACCTTGGTTGTGAAAAATATCCTCTTCTCCGGATTATCAATTTGGAGTGCACCCAAGATCTACAGTCTATATTGACAGCGGTGGTCTCGTCACCAGTCGTGAGAACTATATCATTAAGATACATCTCTTTGTGGTGCTCATTTGTGACCAGAACCCCTCCAATTTCTCCAAAACCCTTGGGAACTGAAAAATTGGCCTCATACTTGATGTCATCTCCCTTTTGGCTCTCCCTGTGAGCAAAGCCCTCCACTGTTTTCTTCTGCTCCCCAGTATCTGATGAAGCAACAAATCAAATCATGAGAAAAGAAAAGGGAGATCAAATCACTGAGGAGGCAGTTATAAGATGAAAATTATTATAATAGTCTCGTTATCGTTATACACAGAGAGAGACTTGTATAGTTTCGAAAAGATTAGAGCCCAACTTATTATCACTCAAATGTAATCATATATCATCTGAATATAAGATCCATTTAGTTGAAATGGATCTATATTATTTCAAGTATTTATTAATAAAAGTCAAGTATTTTAAATATTTTTTACACATCCATCAAATAAGAAAAAAATGGACCGTCTAAATAGTAAGTTGGTTAGTTTAATAGTGTAGAATATTTGAAGCCTAATAAAAATTGGTTTGTACGGGTTTTTATATATTTACATCATGATCAAATATCTCAATCGAGAATTTGCATGTCTAAAGATATAGATCTAACCAACTTACTACTTTCTACCATCTATTTTGCACCGTTTAATTGATAAACAAAAAGTACTCAAAATACTTGATTTTTTACTTATAAATACCTAAAGCAATATAGAACAACTTCAATAGAGTGGATTAAGAATTTCTCTACCATCATTACTAATTAAAGTTGGCTTTTTGTATGCTAGCAATTTGATTAGTAAATGCATAATTGAGATGTGTTATACATAGCTTTAGTGTGAATTAAAGACGCACCATCCAAATTGAAAACACAATTTATTCGTCGATATATACTACTACAACTCAGGTATTGTCCAAATAAGATATATAATAAAATTAATTAATGTGTATTTGATTTCTATAATAGCTAAAAATGATCAATTAATTAAAATTGCAAAGTACTATTAATTTCTAAATAACTCATCCTTTTTCTTCACGAGACAACATAAAATCCAAGTCCAAGTCCAATACGTGGTGCAAGCTTCTCAAGTTGTACGATGCAAATCTTGGAAAGTATGTGGGTTGCATTGCAGTGTTCCTGTTTTGCATGTGAGTGCGATTTCCCCCCAACCTTTTTTCATTCGACAAAACTTTGCCGGCTATTATCTTTTTTTTTTTTTGTTGCTATTCAAATCTAAAGGTCAGGTTGATAAAGACAATGTTAGATGGTGACATTAAGTTCTCAGTTCAGCAATTTCTAAGTTGTCGGTGACGGAAACAAAAATATATTAGACATCATAAATAAAAAAACTCCAGACTTCACACTTGGGTAAAAAATTAAATATAAATACATTATTAAATCCTTGAATAGTAAAATTTTCGCATTATATTCAATATCAATAAAAAAAATTATGTTTTCAACATTTGATCCTAAGCTTGAAAAATGTATTTTAATTTTACTAAAAAGAAAAATATTTCTATATAGTCACGTACAATAAGATGTACAATCAGATGTCAGATATGGGAGCGGATATTTAGACCCAAAAAGTAATGAAGGCATGTCAACATTGAAGGCCCTCCCGAAATTGATGAAGACACTCGTCTCTTTTTTTAAAAAATGTCAAAATGTTCTCTTCTTCTTTTCCTCTTATTCTCCCTCCTGAGCTCCCACCCTCCAACCTTCCCTCGGCGGCGACCACCTCCTCCCCCCAACCTCCCCGCCCCTCCCCTCCGCCCTAAGAAAAAAAACACACGAACATGGCAGATCTGTTTGGGGGTGGGGTGGGGTGGGGTGAGGGTTGGCGGGGTGAGAGAAGAAAAATAAAATATTTTTTATTTTTCATCAAGAATGAAATGGTTCAAAAAATAAAAATAGTAAACTTGTAATGACTCGAGAGATGCTTCCATTAGTTTTTTGAGTGGGAAAATCCGCTCCTAGCCAGAGAAGGCAACTGACTGTATTCATCTTCTCCCAATTTGAGTCAGATAACTCCTCTCGCATCTTGTCAGAAACTTAAGAAAAATAAAATATGGAGAGAAAAGGATGATGCTAGGTTGCTTCCTTTTCTACTCCCTTCTGATTTTTTTATTATTCTTATATTTTATATTTTTTTAACATAAAGAGGTCCGTTGATGTTCTCTTCGCGAATTGCAACTGAAAACTAGACTGTCACATAGGCTATTTCATCTCTCTCTCTCTACATATCCATGCAAACAGTTTGAAGTTCATCATCAAGTTTCCAACTTCAAATACTTCAAAACTCCATATCAACTAAAAAAAAAAGTGATCCCCCAACTAGCAATACTTACTCGGATCGAGCTCGGCGCTGACGAGCTCAAGGAGCATCGTCCTCCCGAGCAAATCCCCGATATCATCGAGCCCTCGGGTGATCCCGAAGTGCGCAAACATACCACCCACGGTGACCTTCACGGTCACAACAGCCTTCACCGTCGCCGACTCTTGGCGGCAGTAAGCACGGCCGGCTGCTGGGCCTGGGCCTGCTTCTGGGTCTCGGCATCACAGCGAATTACACGGCCACGGCCACGGCCGCGCCACTGCGCGAAGCCCTTCTGGCCCGACCGGGCCGAGGGACAGAGTCCCCGGAGCCAGGCATGATGAAGAGGAGAGCAATAGGGGTTGGTGAGGGTTTGGAGTAGAGATGAGTACTTCAACATGATCTTCAATTTCTCAGGATTTTTTTCTCTAGTTTGAACTATGAAGGTTTAAGCTGGCCTGAGTGTTGTTTATAATTTATTGAGAAGCCTAGCTTGCTAGGGTTTTGTAAATGGCACGTGAAACACACACAGATTTGGAAGGTTCAAGCTGGCCAGAGTGTAGTTTATAGTTTATTGAGAAGCTGGCTTGCAAGGGTTTTGTAAATGGCATGTGAAACACACACAAATTTGGAAGTGCATGGTTTTGTCCTTGCTTGATTGGTAGAGAAGGAAGAAACCGATGTTCATGAATAGCGTGTTTGTTTGAGAGAAGAATTGGTGGGGTGGAAACTATGTGCCACATCTGAGATTTACCTTGTAAGATTTCCTCTCAAATTGGCAGGAAAACTGCAGGAAATCTAACAGGTTTGATTTTAATTTTTTTTTTTTTGCCAAATTTCTCTCTCTCTCTCTCTCTCACACGCACAGCACACACACAACAGCAACATGTAATGTCCCATCACGCCTTAATAAAATGTTAAAAAAAGAGTTTTGACATGGAGTTTTTTAGCAGCCACACAACTCTGGGTATGAAAATTGCTGCGGGACCCGCTTTTCAGAATTGAGTTTTCTCTGAGACTAATAGACCATAGAACAGTGAGAGATGGTACAGTGGTTGATTCACCTGACAATTGCGTGTGAGCCACAGCCCACAGGCAAGGATCTCTGACTTTTTCTCCCTCTCCCTTCTTCTTTATGCAGTAACTGTAATTCTCTTCCGATTTTAACATTAGTTTTGAAATAGAAGAGGCATCATAAAATGAAGAAATGAAGAGTCATCATCATCAATTAGGTGGAATGAAGAGTCATCATCAATTAGAGGAATGAAGAGTCATAATTTTATTGTCATTTGTTTATGACATTAAAATGATAGTAATGTACGAGAGATCGTGGTTGAAAGAATTGATTAGTGCCTATGAACACTATAAATAGAGTAGATTCTCTAATGTTAAATCAAGCCAAAGTCAAGCAAAAAAAAAGTACTAAAAAAAGAAGATCTAATCTATTCTCCTCTCTATTTTAAAATTTTAGATCAAAGTATATTAGTAATATACAACAGTTTCCAGGTATAATCTCAAAATTAATGCAGTTTCTTGAAATTTTGAGTAATTTACAGAGAAACCGTATAAGATTGTATTACACGAGGCCCTTTTGAGGTTTAAAACAACGCGTTAACTTCTTGAGGTTTAAACATGAACACATTACCTCCTTGATATCTAACTTGGCCGCAAAGCACTTAACAATGTTAAGTTTTTGAGGTATAAATATGAAAACATTAACCCCCCTTGTATCTAGGGTTAAACATCGAATGGGGTTCTACTCAAATTCAAATAGCACCAGACTACAAAAGACAGACTTTTAAAGCTTTGAAACGCGCATGAAACACGATGGGTCAGTTCTTTTTTTTTTTTTTTTTCAAAAAAAACCCTGCCCAATCAGAACTTACACCCATATGCTTATCCACCTCAAAACCCATCATAATAAATATAAATATTCAGTGACTAGTTTTTTTAATATATATTTGACTTAACATTACTTAGTTATCTAAACACATACATGCTTCCTTTTTATCATTTTCATTGCTCCATATTATAGTTACAGTGAGATGTGGGGGGTAATATGTTTGTTTTTAAACTTTAACATGTTGGATGTTAAACTCAAGAAGAAGTTACTGTGTTCCTTTTTTAATCTCAGAAGAAAGTTCACCCAAAATAATAATATAGGAGGAATGAATATCTTTCAGGGGGTGAACACTTTGGGATGATCTCTCTCATGATCCATTTAAGGGACATACTCTCTTTACTGGAGATTTCACATACGTTATCTGTTTATAAGTGGCGAACTCAGATATAATTCTAGGTTAGAAAATTAGAATTTAAAAAAAAAAAAAAATCTGAGCAAGAATTGGCTGTCATACCAATCAATTTCAAGTCAATTTTTTTACTTTTTTGTTTGTCTTTCATCGAGGGGGCCAGTGTGTTCCATAAATTAAAAATAAGATTTTTTGAATGAATTTTCACGTGGTGCAAAATTCTCAATGAACTCTGAAATACCCATCGTTTCTGGCTCTATTCACGACGATTTCTGATAGAGAGTCTTATTCAGTTTTTCGTTGGGCCCTTGCAATAGTGATACTTTTTCCTGGAGGCCGAATCAAATTCAAAGAGAAACAAAAACTAACGTGATTGAAAATTATCAGTGAAGGTGCGAGGTGTAGATTGATGCTCAAGTGAGAGGTGGTGAGGGTGCGAGCCTTGGATTCTCATAGAGGTCACTGTCAATTAGGTCTCATCAGAAGTAGAAACAAGTTGGGTGCAAGAAACAAAAGTAGAAGACCTCCTCCTCACAGCAAAGAGCATGTTGTGGTGTTGCTTTCAGATTGCAAAAAATGAGTTAACTGTGAATTAGCTGACTAGGCCTCTATACTTACAATCTACCAATTTTTTTTTACACAAGAGCAGTGCATGTAGGTCCGTCAATAAAAAAAAATTGTATCATTAATTCGTGGGTCTTACTGGTGTTAATCTTATGTACGAAAGTTTATAAATTATAGACATATTGTAGGAAAAGAATTTTCATCTAATTATAATTTTCTTTTTGATGTTAAGTGTTAACTAGTTAGGATTTGAATCTAAAACTCTTCGTAACTTACTCTCAACCTTTCTATTAGCGAGTCCGGCTCCACTGGGGTAGGCAATTAGTTAGAAGAGTAAATATATATATATATATATATATATATATATATATATATATATATATATATATAGTGAGTTGATCCCCTAAGAACGTTTCTCACACGAATTCATGTGAGAACTTTCACGTGAGCCGTTGGATCTGATAGAGATCTAATTTTATTTGATTTGATCTATCAGATCCTACGACACACGTGAAAGTTCTCACAGAAATCCGTGAGAACCGTTCTTAGAGGATCAGCTCCCTATATATATATATATATATATATATATATATATATATATATATATATATATATATATATATAGAACTTGTATCCTTTCAAAAGGATTTGATCCCGATCCTTCCCACTCAAATTCACCCTCCAACATTCGAATACAAGATCCACCACTCCGTTGAAGTTGATCTATACTATTTCAAGTATGTATAAATCAAAAATCAAGTGTTTTAAAACTTTTTGCCCATCCATCAAGTAGGGGAAAACGGACGGCCTAAATAGTGAGTTGGTTAGTTTAACGGTGTAGAACATTTGAAATCTAACAAAAATTAGTTTATAAGGGTTTTTAATGTTTAGATCATAATGAAATGGCCGGATCGAGAATTTGTATGTCTAAAGACATAGATCTAACCAACTCACTACTTTCAGCCATCCATTTTGCGTCGCTTGATGGATGGGCAAAAAGTATTTAAAACACTTGATTTTTGGTTTATAGATACTTGAAATAGTATAGATCAACTTCAACGGAGTGGATCTTGTATTCGAATGTTGGAGGGTTGATTTTGAGTGGGAAGGATCCGGGATCAAATCCTTTTGAAAGGATACAAGTCTATATATATATATATATATATATATATATATATATATATATATATATATATATATATATATATATAATATTAGATATAATATATATATAGAGAGAGAGAGGAGAGAGAGAGAGTTGTGTCATTCCGAAAAGATTCGAGTTTGAATCCTTCTCATTCAAATAACAACCTCCGACATTCAAATACAAGATCTATTCTGTTAAAATTGATCTATATTATTTCAAGTATTTATAAACTAAAAATCGAGTATTTTAAAAATTTTTTGCCCATGCATCGAGTAGGAAAAAAACGGACAGTTTAAATAGTAAGTCGATTATTTAACGGTGTAGAACATTTGAAACCTAATAAAAGTTGGTTTGTAGGGATTTTTAATATTTAGATCATGATCAAATAGCCGGATCGAGAATTTGTATCTTTAAAAATGTAGATCTAACCAACTCACTACTTTCGTTGCACCGCTTGATTGATGGGCAAAAAGTATTTTAAAACTTGATTTTTAATTTTTAGTCACTTTAAATAATATAGATTAATTTTAACAGAACGGATCTTGTATTTAAATGCCAGATGTTTATACTCGTGTGAGAAAAATTCGAATGTTAATCTTTTCAGAATGACTGAAGTTTATTTCTTTAATATCTGTTTAGACTTACTTAAATGAAAAGCCTATGCATCATGAAGTGATTTGTCCACACTACATGCCAAAACACTTGTTTGGTTTGGATTCATATACATCCAACATAGCTAGTTGGGTTCATCCCTACCACAAATTAGTTTATAAATTGAAGAGTTCAGGGTCCCCGTTCTAAAATTCGCATATTATTCACACTTTACTCGGGCGTGGCTGTCGTCTGTTATTTATCTTCATTTATATCAATATGCAACAAAAGTGTCACCGAATTTTGACGCATGATAAATATTTTTGTTGTTTATTTTGACTAATTTCAGATTCTGTGACCGAAGAATAGGTCTAATATCAAATGTCAATGGCAAAATTGTGACTAAAACTAAAAAAATTATCTTGAAAAATAAATTTTTTAACAAGTAAATTTTCTCACTAAGAAAAATAGAAAACGCCGTATGTGTTCTAAACAATTTTAAATTGTTTCTACAAAAACAGATGTATATATGTTCTATGTGAGTTGATCCCCTAAGAACGGTTCTCACAAATTCATGTGAGAACTTTCACGTAGGCCGTTGAATTTGATAGAGATCTAGTTTTATTTGATTTGATCTATCAGATTCGACGACCACGTGAAAGTTCTCACAGAAATCGATGAGAACCGTTCTTAGAGGATCAGCTCCCTATGTTCTATTATCTTCTTCTTTAAATCCAGTTGTAAATAACATATTGTCACAAGTTTGAAGAAACTAATTTTTGATTTATAATAGAAGGAATATATTGGAATTTGGAGTATTCGTTTATGTAATAAAACTTTTTGCATTTTAAAGATAAACAAAATAAGCTTTACTTTACAAAAGGCCCATCCAAAACTTAATCCCTTACTTACAACACAAAATGATGGTCTGATGCTAAATAAAATTAGAAGGCATAAAAAAAAAACTAATTATCCTCATAATTTTTAATAAAATTTGTTGTGAAATCAAAACCAAAAATTGAGTCATAAAGCGCAGCACTTAAGTTGGGCCACGGCCCACAGTAGCACGACGGAGTGATAGGCTCAGCTGATGGGCTTATCATTGTTAAGGCCTATAGGGTTGTAAAGTACCTGGGCTGAGATAACAGGCCGGCATCTGGAAGGCCATTACGTGTGCTCCAGTATTGGTTCCAAATTTTTTTTATGGCCTTAAAGTTTGAATAGGTCCTAGATGGCCTACATGCTGTCTAGGGCACTATTTGTTTTCTCTCTCCTTTTTTTTTTCTTTTTTGGGAAAGAAAGGACACTATTTTTATCTTAAAAGAGTATTTATTGTCAGACCAGGAGTTCACACACCCCTCAAAAAAGTGGAATATGGCTTATTAGACGATGAGAACAGGGTGGGAAGAGAAAAAGCATATTTTCCATAAGGGCATTGTTTTGTGTGTTTTTTCTCTTTTTTAAACATATAATTAAAATAATTGATCTCTCTGAAAAGTTATTCTAAAAATCGACTTCTTATATATCACGCAGGCGTCAGGCCAGAGACGAGATGGCGCACGCTGGCGGGGAGCAGTTTTTTCCGTCTAGGATTGACAACTCGGGCGAAGTTAATTTTTTTTCTTGTGTAGTTTTTTGTCTGGGGTTGTCAACCCTAACACAAAGCCTATGCTATTATTTTTACATTTGGCTTTGTCCAGGGTTAGGGTTACCAACCCTAGGCAAAGCACTTGAGCAAAAAAGAAAAAAGAAAAAAAATTCAAGTGTGCTTTGTTCAGAGTTGGCAATATCAGACAAAGCGAAATTAAAAAATTCTTCTAGGGTGGCAACCCAGGCAAAGCACACTTGGGCAAGCTTATTTAAAAAATAGTAATAAAGAAAGCTTTGTTCGGAGTTGACAAACTTGGACAAAACATACTTGGGCAAAAAAAAAAAAAGGATTACAATCATTTTTGCGAGTCGCAGTCCTCAGAAATAAGATATTTTTTGAGGATTGCGATCATAATCACAGTCTTCTATACTGTGATTATTTGTGAGGACTGCGGTCATAATTGCAATCCTCAGAAATTGGACATTTTCGAAGCGATTTGGTTTTTCTTGAAACGATTACTTATAGGTTTTTTTGTTTTTTCGTCGCTGATAAGTGTTCGACGCTTGACACATGAACGCATATTCTTACTTTAAAAAAAGGTGATTGAATCTAATAAAATTATTGAGTAAGTTTTTTTTAATTACGATTTGACTCAGCTGAATGAAACGAATCTTTTTTTTTTTTAACAAAGTGGTGAATTTATTTATTTCAATTACGCAAGAGTATTTTTATGTACTAAACTTTAGCTAGTCCTTAATATTTTTTTTAATATTATAATTAAAACTGATATGGACTGTATACTGATATAATACAAACTAACACGTAAAAACGCAGCTACCCTTCTCCGTAAATCACAAAAAAAAAAAAACCCTAAGGTCATTAGTTCGTTCGATCGATCCCCAATTCTACTGGGAAGAAAAAAGAAAAAAAAAAGGGAGAAAGAACTAGAGACTTAGCAACTAACAAATTTTGCAACAATCCCCACAAAGGTAATCCTGATCCATCTTCTTCTCTCGTTTAGATCTACAGATTCTCTCTCTTTTCTTTGTCTTTCAATTTGATTTCTGCGGCATCTTTTGGGCTCAAAATATGACAGTTTTATCGATTCTTTCAAGTCCTATTAGCAGTGATTATCGTTAATTTGATTAATTTCGTAGAAAATGTACGGAATGTATTAAAGAAGGTAAAAGTTATTTGATCTTAGTTTTGTTGTGCCGTTTATTTTGGATTGATTTGAGTAGTTCTTGTTGAGGTTTTGTTATGGAGTTTTTAAGAAGGGGATTTCTTCTCATTGTGGAATCAATGTTGAAGCTCGGTGGACAACAGCTTTAGGTGAATGCTAGAATTGTAATCTGGGCATCACTCACAACAGCTCGTAGTTCAAATTGAAGTTGGAATTGGCCCCATTTGACGAATGCTGACTTTGTTGCAACACTTGAATTTTCTGAAGACAATCTGGTTTCCGATAGTGGGTTGGGTGAAGAAGAGAACAAGTTGGAAGAAGAAATGGAGAGTGGAACTTGTAGTTTTTGATGCACGCAATAATGATTTAATGGAGTTCTAAGTTCCCGTTCATGGTTGAGAGTTTTCTATTGCGAATACACCTCCAAGATAAAAGCAAAGATCTTTTTTTTTTTGAAGAACAGGATGGAGGTCACCCTCCAAGCATGTACAAATGCACCCATCACTGAATTACCCAAGTTAAATCCCTGTTCGACACTGCGAGAATTCGGGGATTGAACTAGGAACCTCCCTCTTAGGTATTGCCATGGGGCTAAGCCCCTAGTTTTATAAAAGCAAAGATTTTATTATCAATCTCAGGAATCCCTCAGAAGCTCTCTAATTGGGGCTTTTGCTTTGGATTGAGCGCACATGTGTTAGTTATTCAAAGCATGAATATGTCATCTTTTGTGTAGATGAATGGCTTCCATGAGGTCTTGTGTAGAGTGCTAGCCAATTTGAAGGCAAGGTCGTGCTTAGCATAAGCATAATTTTCTAATTGAGAATTTAATTTTTTTAAGAAATTAAGGAACACAGTCTTTTAGAAGGCTTTCATAGGGAACAAGTCATAATTGAGTTTTAAAGGGGTGTCGTTATCTTCTTAAAATTTTCAAAGCACCAATTGTTCGCATTCAGGGCCATTTTTTCACTGTTTATATACCTGCTATAGACCTATTTTCCCATTCTAGATTCCAGCCTAACCTCTTTCATACATTAGTGCATTTGTACAGGATACAATATTCAAGATACCATTTTAATAATTAGATTAGCTGGAATTCTCAGTGTAAAAAAGTGTCCTTGTGACCGAGTTGGTTTTCAGGTACTGGGTTTCTAATGGCTCTGAATTGGCTATGAAGTAGTACAATCTCATGTTGACCCACCAATTTCAGTTTACAATTTGTTATTCTTATATCATAGCGCAGAGGTGTGCTATATCAATTATTTCTTATTTAGCTTTGTTTTCATCTGTAACGGAGAAAATGCCCTTACCCATTGGATGTGAATGGCACCATTTGATAATTTGGGCAATGCTCAGAATAATGTCTGAACTAAATTCCAGTTGCTGTGATTTTCATTTTCTCCATGTTCATTAAATTGGCATACTATTTCAGTTTGAATATCTTCCGATTCTAAAGCCTTTTGTGCATCATAATATAGCCCCAGTTGAAATTTTCTAGAATTTCTACTGTATGTTTAGGCTTTTAGGAAATATAGATGATTGTTACACCTTTAACCTCAATCATGTCAGGTCTCGATTTTCAGTCTGTGCTATGATTATCTGTATTCTCATGCACTGCATATATCAGGGGTTGACTACAAATAATTGAGCAGTATTTTGCTGCATCATTACATGACATTTTCATAGGCATGATAAGCCCTTCAAATTAGATGGCATTTGGAAGTTATTTTCTCGAGATGAATGATTCTAAAAAATTATTTTCCAAGAGTTTAATTATTCTTGAATTCTTCAGGCATTCATAATTTTTTCTTATCATTCACATAAAGATTATTTAAATATCTTTAACTAAGTACACATTGCCCATGTTTAATCGCAGCTTGTTGACTATAATATTACATGTAAATGATGTTCTTGTTGCTTTCTTTTCTTGTTATTGTGTTTCCTCATGCTTAGTTTCAGGATACACTGACTAATTTACTAGATATTATTAAATTAAATAACACGTGAATTTTTGTATGTTATCTCCATGACATAATTAGCATAAGAACTATATCCATTTTAACTCTGAGTTTAGTTCACACGAATTGTTCTTGTATGATTGTTCAAAATTTTATGCTTATTGACTCGTTGGATATACGTTTTAAAACTGAATTTGGGTGGGAACTGATGTATTAAAGATGACCAGGCCAGAAGCAATGCTCCCCCAGATTGCTATACTCGGCGCAGGTATCTTTGTTCGCACACAGTATATACCTAGACTGAGAGAGCTTGCTGATTGTGTGATAGTCAAAGCTATCTGGAGTCGGAGTGAGGTAAGTGATAAGTTGCATTCCATACACTTAAACAAACGCCTTATTGAATTTTTGGCAAAATAATTTGTAGTTTCCGGGGGTTAACCCTCTTAGTTATGTTTGTTTTGTATGGTAGAAATTGAAAAGGACAGCAATTTACAGCTCTTATTCCACATTTCTGTGGGTTACGTGCACCATATCTTGAGTGTTAGTACTATAAAACTAGCTAGACAGCTAACGTTTAAGTCATTTCTTTATAGGCATCAGTTTCTCTTTTCCTTTTAAACATTTTTTATACTCGAACTGCAGAAACATTTATTTTATACGTCATGCATTTGTTTTTGTATCTAGGAATCTGCAAAAGCTGCTGTGGAACTTGCACGTGATTTTTCACCAGAAGTAGAATGCAAATGGGGTGATTTGGGTCTTAATGACATCATTAAAGATACTTCTATACAAGGAGTTGCTGTGGTTCTTGCTGGACAAATTCAGGTTTGGCCGTATAAATGACTCTTTTTCTGATATTTCATATTCTGATATATCTCAAGGCACAATTCCACATTTTTAATTCTGTGGATTGATGAGATTCTATTGCTTTCCTTCTATTTTTATGCTTGATATCTGTGATCATCGGCTATGATCTTCAGATGTTTCTTAGTTTCATGTTATCCGATTAATATGCATTCTAATAGTCACATATCATTTTAGTAGCATGTCTCTTTCGAATTTGTGTAAGATATGTTGCAAATAATAAAATTCAATGAGAGCCCAACACTTTAGGCCGCTGAATGGAAACTATTATAAACCAGAGTTCAAGTCTTAGTTGGCTTAAATATTTAAATAATTATGAAAAGCAGCATGAATATAAGCTACTATGACATGCACCAATGTGTATGAGTGCTTTCCAAGTTTCTTTCGTGGAGATCCTCTTTTTTATCATCGTTTGTGGCTGAAGGCTTGTGGTTTAGTCAATGAGATTGAATTTTGGGACATGATCGACAATTCGACATTGTTTGAGTGGTAATGATTCAGTTTTGCTTGAGCTACTTACTAAGTGGAGACTGACTGTTCTATTGTGATGTTTCTATTGTGGTGAATCAGTTATTTACCAGGACATAATTATTGGGAGAGAGTGGTCAATCTCTCTACTGCCAACTGCAAACAGTTTTTCATGTTAAATGCCATCAAATGTTATTGCTTCTGTATAATGTTATGCCTTCTCCAAGAAAAATGACACCGACATAGTTATCCAAACTTGCAGGTTGATATTTCTTTGAAGATGCTAATGGCAGGAAAGCATGTCTTACAAGGGTAATTATAAGGCAGGTGAAACTATATTATTGCCAATAAATATTATCTTTCAAACTAAGGCTCACATCTTCTATTTACACTCAAACTTATAAGAAAAGGCTCCTTGGGTAATTTGTCACGTCCATATTGGCTGTTTACTCTCAAGCTAACTAAAATAAGGCTTTTGGTTCTCTTTTCTCTCTCATACAGACATGGGGTCATGTGCGCACAATTTTTTTGCAATTTTTTGCAAATACAAATTAGCTGATCCCAGAGCAAAATTTATAAACTAAAATCAAAAATTATCCTGACTAGCAAGACTTTATGATAGTTCCTGGGTGTCTTTGCCACTTCATTATCACCTTTTTACTCACGATGAATTAAACTCTCTCTCTCTCTCTCTCTCTCTCTCTTTCTCACATACACACACACACACAGTCCTTGGGTGTCTTTACCACTTCTTTGTCACCTTTTTACTCAAACAGATGAATTAAGGTCTTGCAGATTTCAGATCAAAATTTATAAACTGAAAGCAACACTTACCTTGATTAAATTATGTGGTAGATTTAGCTTTCAGAACACATCAGAGTTTTTATCTCCCAATGTCTACAATTGTATTTAAAACTGCTTAACTCTGATTTTGCAAGTTGCATTATGAATTTTCATTACAGGATTATTTTTCTTTTGCATGAGCTTCTAATTTGTCTTTATCTATTTGCATGCTGATGAATATTGTGGATCTGAAGAGAAACCTGCTTCTGGATGTAATGATTTCTACACATCTCAGCTATGAGTTTGATTGACAAGTTGAAATGTGCTGATAACATTATGTTATATTTACATTTGGAATTGGCCTATTATCTTCTGAAAGAACTAGCTTAGAATGGTTGGGCATTCTATATTGCCTCTATATTTTACCTTCTTTCCTGCTGATTTGAAAACACCCACTTTCCCCCTTGTTTTCATGCTGAAACTTTACTAGTCCCGCTTATCATTACCCTAAGTAACCCATTGACAAAAAATCTCTCGTAGAACTGCTTTTTCCTGTCACGTTCAAAGGCCATTCAGTTTATTGCCTTTTCATTCACTAACTCATGATGTATGGACATTTGCGGTTCATGTATGAATAGGGTAAAGTTTCCATCATGCCTCAATATGTACATGGTTTAAAATCCAAGATGCAATAAAAATTTACCATTTAATATGTTTCAAGATAAAAAAAACAATATGGCAATTAGAAGCATTAATTGTAAACTAAAGCTTTACCTCGATAATAGAAAACTCCTGGCCAACCCACTTTTTTCATCACAATGACGCCCGAGTTTGAGAATTTTTTGCTTGGGAATATGACGAGACTGTGTGATGCCATGGACAGCTGCATTCCCTTGGGGATGCACTAAATCCCTTGGAATTTCTGGCGATTCTTGGGTATCCCAATGAGCCTCGGTAAAATGTTATGTTGTAACACATTCCGAAATCAGGAGTTTTCCTTCTTTTTGATACCCATATGTATATTTGTTTGGGAAAATTATGAGAACCTTGAATTAAATAATCATTTTTTACTATCTCCAACTGGAAATCGATACTAAAATCCCTAAATCCCCCTCCGAGCTGAGGACCAATGATAATGTCCATATATCATCCATTCTCAATGAGAGCTCCTAAAAAATACTTTGAGTCGCACACCTCCCTTACTCCCTGTAGAAAACTAGGTGCCTAACTCCTAAAGTACTTCTGTCAATTGGGACTCGGGAATTTAAGTTAGATGTTTCCAGCATGACAATAGTTCTATATTACCTCCCCCGATATCTCACATGCAAACACTTTTAAACAATAGAAACAGATTAATTTAGTGTACTAAACTAGATTGGCCACACATCTTTTGTTGAGACCTTGTATTGATGTATACTATGTTTAGCAAACATTGTCACACCTCATGTGTCAGGTCAGAATAGATAGTGTGATCTGGCTCACGAATCGTAATATACATTTAATAATTTGTTGAAATTGGTACCTCTTGGGATGGCAATTATCTGTGCATGTTATTAATAACTGTCTTAGGGCATTATGTCATTGCATATCCAACATCGCACTGGACTACAAGAATCTAAATGCAAATGGAAATAAGTATATAAGTGCAGAAAAACCTATCTAACCTAGAGGTGAAAAATTTATCCTAGACATAATAAGCTTATATGCATGAAAACTAACAGCGATGGTTAAACAGTAAATATAGATGCAATTAATTTTAACCTACAAAATACATATGCAAGCAATCAGTGGATTAAACATTATAATAGTCATAGAATCGATGCAGCCATGGCAATCTTTTAGCAAACACTCAACCAGTCCAAGTTCTTTGCAGGAAAAAGCAAAATTTGAAGGGTAAACCCTGCGGTGGTGAGAGCTCACACACCAATCAACAATTCCTATTTTAGATCTGCACCAGAATCATTGGCATAATCCTATGGACTTGATCATCTGCTGGATTTTTTTGTTTCAGATTAGATCACCTCAAACCAAGAGGACATGACAATAATATCACATTAATTCTCTGACGTGTTTCTTCATTGTTTTGATTCAGAATTCAAATTTGTAGAACATGGCTGAGTTTTGGTGTGGAAGATGCTATTTTAAGGTTCTAATATGAGAACCATGGTTCAAATATCGCCCGATTTTTGATATATATCAACAATATTGTATCAGGTTTAAAGGCATTCGATACCATACTAAACCCTAGAATATCAACCGGTTTCCGGGCCAATATTGCCGATATGATAGATATGGCCGATATTGGTGCCCAATTTGATATTGATACTAAACATTATTGGCCGATATCAGTACCCGAGATTTTAAACCACGATGAGAATGACTTTAGATCTGCAACATACAATAGATACTAGACTCAGAGCAGAACTGTGAAAAACATTGGTTGTTTTGGTTCAGAAAGCAGCAAGAAGAGCAGGAACATTAATGTTTGTTAAGTATGTATTTTATAAATACAAGAAGGGAGAAGGAAGAAAGAGGAAAAATATAAAGGGCTCCCACCTTCCGATCACCAAATCGTGAGCTAACCTCTATCACAAAAGAAGCAAAAATAAGAAACTTTTATATCAACAAAACCATTATGATCTCATTGACGAACTCTAAAATATATAAGGTTGACATTAAGAAAATTACAGAAATATCTATAGATAGAAAAATACCCCGAGAGAAGCAAAAGTAAGAAACTTTTATATGAGCAAAAAACTATTATGCTTTCATTAATGATAACTCAAAAATATAATATATGGTCGGAAACTCGGAATTATGAAAACTACATAAATACCTCTAGGTGAAAAATACAGAAAAATCTTAAAAATACATAAAATTATCTAATGACTTTAACTAACTATTAATGCCAAAAACAAGCGCAACCATGATTCAGATTTTGTGCTACTCAAATAAAATCACTAGATAACAATAAAAGGCAACCGAGTATTCTTCTTTTTCCTCCATGCACGTCTAGAATAGACATGATGTACATCAACTCTCCTTGGCTTGGAAGAATTCACCTCCAGTGAATGAAGGCGACGATGCTCATCAAGCAAAGTCCGGATACAGTTGTTGCAACTCCTCTGCTTGCAACTAAGGGCCTGTTTGGTTAAGGGTGGAAGTGAGGAAGTGAAGAAGTGGTAATAGTTCCTTTTGGAACTTGGGGAATTAGTTAGTAACTTTTCTCTGCTGTTTGGATGTTGTTGGGAAGTGTGGTTTGGAAAATGTTATGTCTTTTTCCGATGTTTGGATGGTAATGTGGAAGTGAAAGTGAAAAGTTGACTACGAAGTTGACCGCAAAATAATATTAAATTAAAATTAATTAAGAAAAATAAAAATTAGACTATAATTAGAATGCAAGTGAGATTTTACATGAACAAAAAATTAACTGTTTTGTACTACAACTTATTACAAATGAGATTTACATGACCACAAAATTAACTGTAGCACTCTGAAAGTGGAAAACGTTGTGTAAAAGAGAGAGAGGAAGGAAGAACTTTTTCCATTTTTCTTTTCCGGTGTTTGGATGAACAACGGAAATGGAAAAGACCCTTCCCACTTCCTCACTTCCACCCAATTCCTTGAATCCAAACAGCCCCTAAGAGCAATCAGAATTGGGTCATCCCGCTAGCACACAATTATCACTAGGAACTATTGTTAGAAGTTAAACATAATCTCATCATCAATAATATCTTATCTCATCATGCTGTCGTTTCCTCTTTAATGGAAGTGATGGTGTTGGTGGTAGAAGTCCATATCTCACAGAAGGTATAGCAAAAGACGAAGGTGTCTGAAATGGTAAATGATAGTCTATAGGCTCACAGTAAGTGCTAAATTTCCACATTGAACACTTGACTTATGTTAACATCCTTTGGAATATCAGCTCATAAGCTTTTGACAGTCTTCTTCAGAAATCGATAAAGTCCAATGCTACGGGTGTGTAACTTTTTTGCAGATTTGGGATGGAACCTCTCAAGTCTGTAACTGTTTTGCAGTTTTGTGATGGAACCTCTAAGGACAAACAAGAACTATCACCTTGTACCTGCTGGAAACTCTTGAAATCTTTATGAGCAAATGTCACAGATTTTATGTAGTTCATTACTCAACTATTTTCTGTCGAATTCAGAATGACTGATCATGCAAATGCAATGCAAATGGTTCAACAAATGCGCTAGGTCTAGACCCCATAGCATAGGAAGTAAGTCTATAGGCTTTTTAGGCT
>JAVJIF010023012.1:0-20586 GCA_038442645.1 Agave tequilana | reverse complement strand
AATCCCAACTAGTATCACAAAGTCCAAATAATAATGACAGCATATATTCTGAATCTCTGGTACACCACATAGTATAATACATCAAGTCACAATAAGACTTAATAATCAACATTTGATAAATATACACTAAGCCACTGTGATATTTAGTTGCCATCACCTGTTAACTGGTAATTGGTTTTCTGCTTACATTTTTCACATCTGTTACAATTGTATATATACCATGTGATCTATTCTGATCAATTATCACAAATGCAGTGTTTCATACATTATTATTATTGTTGTGTCATCATTATTTATCAGAAAAACTACAACTAGCATATATACAGCTGGTCAAATCCACATGCACTCAGAATGCTCTTTCAGTTCTAGTGTGCCTCTTTTCTCAAATCCAAAGAACAGCACCCTTGTAGCTTCTCAAACTTGCAGCATTGAAATAGTATTGATATACAAGCACCAGTTTATTTCTTATTCTTATTAAAATTTAGCAAATTCGAGTTTTTAACTTACACGGTAATCAGGTGAACATGTTTGACTTTGGTGTCTCCACAGATACAAGGAGCAATCCAGGAACCAAATTGGTGTGTGCGCATAATTAAATAAATCAGTTATTCTTCCAGAGTAAGTTGCGTGCAACACAAGCAAAAGGAAGGTTCTGCATGAGCAAAGGAAAATTCTGCATTATAGAGTATCCACACTTAAAAGGTACCATTGATAAAGGTTAAGGGTTGGCATGAGGCCAAAAATGACCAAATAGCCACCGAGCACCAATATCCTCTTAAATGGATAAACTATTTTTAATTTTCTCTTTCTTGTTATAAGCTATATAACGGTTTCATTGACCATAGCCTCAAAACCATTTCTTTAACCTACTTGGTATAAATCACATCAAAATCCTTTCGTACTGGCAAGCCTTATGCCTACCAAATGGCAGCAAAATGTGCAAAGCCAATTTTGTTTGGGTAGGGATACCTGAACATTTAAACAAAAAACACCAACTCTCAAGATAAATCAGTACAACACCAGCATATTAGACAGACCTATATCAGCAATTAATTACTTCTTAAGCAATCAGAGATGCATAAATGCAGAAAAAATTGAGGGGGGGGGGGGGGGTGCAAAATAACAAGACCGACCATGCACCTAACTCTTCCTTTAAAAGGACCATACCTTTGAGGGAGTGCTCGTAATGGTGCAGACAGGATATGTCTTAGGAGTTGGTTTAGGCTGGCATTCATAGCACTCAGTTTTACCCTTTACATGGACAGTTACCTGATACATAAGAATCATAAAAGCAAAATGGCACAGAAGATCAACATCCAGTCAAGTTATCAAAAGAAATTATAATCTAGTCTGCATTGACTTTAAGCTACAAAGGACTCATAATCGAGAATTAAAGTACTGTGTGATCCAAGTTCAGAAACTGCAAATTTAGCTATGTTGCATGGGCAAGAACACGTCGACACAGACATAATACACAACACGGAAAATTCTAACAAAATACAAACAACAGAAGTGTCATGTCTAATATATCCAACACGACAAAACTTCAGAAGGTCCTGTGCTACATAGACACTCAGTTAATTTCCCAAAGCCAAAATGCAACATGGCTAATAATCAATAATTACATCATGTTATACTATCTTCAACCATTCTGGGAAGATTTTTAGAGTGCAAAAATCCAAAAGGTTGGGACAAAAGCTTTGTTGTTGTTGTTGTTGTCATGTGAACATACTGCAAGGGTTGCAAATGAACAAAAAAAGAACAAAAAATAAATGATTGTAAGATTATTCACAAATCAACCAAAAGTAAAGGGCTGGCAGATGACTGAAAACCTGACCAAGCCCCAGCCACTGAGTGACCATTTAGGTACCTAGTTTTTTTTAGAAATTATCCTGTCACATTGAAGTAATGTACTTGAGAATTTGAGACTTAAATTGGAAGCATTTTAACTTATGCCTACAAATTCATATAATGAAGGCTCCGAAGAAAAGAAGAAATGCCAGAAGAGCAGAATACTAAATGACATTGAAATTTGATGGGTAATATCTGAAATTTTTGCTTTCATTCAGATACATATCTCTATATTGTAATTGTCTTTCTCCAACATCTTTTCCCTTTTTAACAGACATCAGGATGAAACAACAAGACAAAGAAGCACCAATTCTCAGCCCTATGCACAAAAGGCAAACATCCTAAATTGCAGTAAAAACTAATACTTATTTTCGGAATAGAAAATGAAGAAATTTAAGTGAAATGCTATCACTCACCTGCCCCAGAAACCCTGTCGTTCCACTTTCAACCAAGGGTACTTCAGCAGCCAGGCAAAGGCGGTTAACATGTCGCCTTGCATCTAGGTTATCAAGACCATTCAAAACCACATTGAATTGCTGAAAGAATTCCACATTAAATTGAGGATCCTTGACATTTGCATGCAATGGTGTTATATTAATATGAGGCCTAAATTTCAACACAGCATCTCGAGCGACCTGGTGGCACAATAGTGAAATGGGAGTAAGCAGACAGATGTTCACTCATGAAAAAAGATGCATAAGCAATTACAGTTTGTACAAGACAAATGACAAGGAATTTGCTTACATACTTTAGCCTTGGACTGACCCACATGACGCTGGCGGAACAAAAATTGCCTATTCAGATTGCTGACTTCGATCGTGTCCATGTCTATCTACAAAAGCCAGAAAATGAGATAGGTAACACAAGAATTGTATGAACAAGCTGTTGGCATAGTCATCTGAATATCAAATATAAGTATCTAATTATATTAATATCTGAAAATATGATGAATTCCTTGTTCAGGTCGCAAGAGGTTGGAACATAGACTTCCCTCTGATATCAGCTGAGAAATAACGCTTTATAGCTCTTACCTGCTACAGCATATGACCCTAGCAAGTAAACCTATAATCAGGTAAGAAGGAAAACAAATATGCACCATTTTGCAGTCTAACTTAAATAAAGCTATAAACTAATGTATCAATCTTAGATCATAAACTGACTAGCCTGTTGAAGACAAACAGATCATATCATCAGCAAATAAATAAAGGTTAGGAATATGTTATAGCATGTTCAGTAGGATGATCACAGACTAGTGAAGTGAAGGTAAAGGAACAAAAAGAAGGTTTTAGAATCAAGAGAGTAAGAAGAAATAGGTCAGTTTTAACACAGTTATACTTGTAGGGTTATAGCATATATGCTATCTGCAATATCTGTTCATCATGGTGAAATGCCAGTGCTCTCATTAAGCTCATGACTTGAGAGGAAAAATGAAGTTCCAATTTTATAACATAATCAGGCTCGTGACTTATACTAGCAGAACAGTGCATCCATCAGTTTTAACAAGCAACATATGCAAGCTTTGGTCGCCACCAGACCTCACTAGATTCAAGTAAACTATAAACTAGTAGTGGAATTAAACTGATTTGGTCCTTATCGGGCCCCACTAGTTTACACATTTTATAGAATGCTGAAGTGAAGTTTCAATTCGGGAAGTGCAGCTTCAAGTTTGAAAGGTTCAACTAGTTTACACATTCTAGTATGAAAGAACCTAATCTGCAGATTTTTCCTGTAATAGGCAGATCAATAAAAAGTTTTGAACTTATGGTATACTATTGGTGAGGAAAATAAAAGCCAATAGAATATGCAAAATAAACTTATTTCAACAGCAACGATAACACAGACAATGGCAATGATAGAACTATGACACATGCTTGAACCAGTAAATCACACAGGAGGAGCATCCTACTGTAATATCCTAAAACTAGGTGATATTATAAGGCATTAAATAAATAAATAAATAAATAGAAAAGGCAACAATTAGGAATAAGAAAAATATATTTTTGTAATAGTAAATATAGTGATCTAAAGCCCCTAACTAAATTTACTATCCAATAGGGTTTAGATTTTCATACCAAACCCAATAAGAAACCCAACTCAAATAGAATTCTTTTTCTTAATTCTTATCCCTTTAAATCCAAGAATATCCAAAGATAAAAACAAACAAAACCATTTAAAATTCGTGCAAAATTCTCCCTTATCCTGAAACACCCCCAAATCAAGTTCAAACTAATAGATAAGCGTTTAAATTAATGAGCATATCTAAATCCTAACTAAAAACCAATTTAAACTTAACCTAAACACTAGAAAAACATGATAAAGCTCATCTTATATGACCATATATAAACAAATCCGAAATTAATCTATAAAAAAAATTAATCTACTCTAGGAAGGAGGAGAAGACCATTACCCATTAAGCTTTGGAGTTGATCATCAAAAAGGCAAGTACCTGAAACCTCTTCTTTTCCTTTATTTTAATCTAATAGAAATCAGGAATAGGATCCTCTTCATGATCTTTCTCAGTGGTTTAATTACATCTAACCATGAAAGAATCACAATCATTCATAAGGAATTCGTTATGGCCAATTAGTAAAAAATATCTTATTTTTAGCATTATACAGTTTCTTTTATGTTCTTGTGTTCGTCTATGAAATATGCATACATGTAGGTATGAATTTGATTCTTTCAAGGCATCTGTAAAATTTTAATTATTTGAAAAGAATGTTAAGAATCAGACAAGATTTAAGTTTTAGTCCTTTTCCCTTTGATGGACTTATTTACATAATGGTTTGCATAATTATTTAAGCATAATAAATCCTGAAAACTCTTAATATTATAATACAATGTTATATGAGAAATATTTGCTTTACTGGACATTTGCAGTTCAATCTATGTAATTTTTTTATTATAATAAAATCGTACTTAGACAATTATTGGAAAAAATTCAGCTCTGAAATTTTTTGTCTGACTATTCTGAAAATTCTGTTTTAATCTTGAAATATTACTATTTAGCCCTGTAATTTCTGACAATTATTTTCAGACCTGAAATATTGCTGTTTAGTCCCTAAATATTTTTGAATTCTGTTTCAATCCTGAATAACTACTGTTTAGCTCCTGTAACTGCTGAAAACTATTTTCAATCCTGAAATATTATTGTTTAGTCTCTGAATATTCCTGAATTCTGTTTCAATCCTGAATACTTGTTGTTTAGCCCCTGTAACTTCTGAAAACTGTTTTCAACCCTGAAATATTATTGTTTAGTCCATAAATATTTTCTAAAAATCAATTAAGTTCAATTTGCTAGTTTAATAACATACTTTCATTTTTCCTTACAGTTTTATAGAAAATTCCCTAATGTTTACTGTAATAATACTTTGTATAAAATTAATTTATACAGTAATAATAATTTATGAAAGATTATTTTCAATACATGTTTTGATTTTATAAAATATTTTCTAAAACTAATTTAAAAGTAGAAATTTAGCTTTACCCAAACCAAAATCTTTACTAAACTAGATTTCTAATCTCTAAATTTAAATCATGACTTGATGGTAGATAAATTGTGACATGTAGTTATTGTTTGATACTAAATTCTCACGGATATTATTGATATTATCTCAAGTTAATTACTTGTATGAACCGTGCTTGAACAAATTGCTACATGATGACAAATAAATAACATGATTGATCTTGTTTACATAGAAAGACACCATGATATAAGAATTATAATATGAACATCTTGGACATAAACATGAATATGGTCATGAATATGAACATGAATACAAAAGTTTAAATGGCATGGATAAACGCATGCATGAAGCATGTACTTAGAATTACTTGAAAAAGTGATACATGGTGATTATATGGGCTTGATAAAGGCATGGTGACATGGTTGTTCTTGGCACTTGGTTCACGCAAGGATATTCATGTTTTATAATAAATTTTGTTGTAAAAATGACAAGACACGGGCTAATATTGGGGAAATTGATGGTGAAAATTGAGAAAGTGTACCTTGAGTACCTCTACCTGTGTACAAGGTATGGTGGTGTTATTTTACATGGTGCATGATGAGCTCATTCTAATTATATACTATTATACTATATTACTTCTAGCATGGTTTCCCGCTGGAGTACATAGACACTTTTTTCACTAGCAGTTTCCAAACTAATCATTGATTGATATGTGAGAATAGACTGCGGTATGAAAAATAGTCATTTTCACATCTTAGAACCCAATTGACATGCGTAATGGCGTAAGATGGGGTACTTCTGCATTTGACAGTTAGGGTAGTCTCACCAAATTAGTAACTCTAGGGACATCTTCACAATTAACCGTATTGTGTGTGTCTCTTGTGATGATTGCTACTGTTTGATTGTTTATGTGATGATTGCTATATTTTGATCATTTCATGCTTTAAAAAGTACTTATGCTTCTGTGAATGTCTGCTTATCATCATGACTTGAATATTGATAACTAGTTTCAATGATAAACTTATACTACAAATACTTGATGGTGTTAATGAAAATAGGTGTCATGTAATCGCATATTGCATGTCCTTTCCTTGACCATATACTTCTGTGTGCTTTGCACATACTGCATATTCTTTTTCTTTGTTTGTACTTATCGGGAGTTTTCTGACTCCCCGGGATTTGCTTACCCTAGAAAGCGGAGAGCTCGTGGAGACATTGGTTGGAGACGGAAATCTCGTAGAGATACTGGATAGAGACGAGGAGAGGAGCCAGCAAGAGCTCAGTAGAAGACTTGGAGACTGCTTTTAGTAATTGGTTTCATAGACGTATGAATAAGAGAGTTGGACTCATTTCTTAGTTTTGAACTTGTATCCAATTATTCGATTTTTATGAAATTCATTAGTTGAATGAATCTTTGATAGTTTTGTTTCATGTATGTGTACTCTATTTGAACTTGATATCTATATGAAGCAGATAGAAAGAGAGAGAAATGATATAATTTGCAGGTTAGAGGCTTAGCAAACTTGTATCGCCAGCCCAAGTCACGTGCTTATCTCGCTATAGTGGAAAATGGGGCTTGACACCTACTCTACTAAAATCCTGTTAAAAAAGACCAACAATCATAACTTCCCCCAAAGATTTAAGACTCCATTTATGGACTATCCTGAGTCCAACGGCTTGAAAGGATTTGGGAAGTAAATCCACAGTAAAAGAAGTTAAGATTTGGAACAAGCTTTAGGCCAATCCGCCAGCATAAGAAACAGAGATATGGTACAATTTGCAGCTTGTTTATCACCTTCAATTTTCACATTGCTCACAAACACTGGAAAGGCTGAAATTTATACAAATATACCCTAGTTGAGTTGGGGTTGTGTGGGTGGATGGGTGGGCAGTTTAGCCATCTTGCTAACATTGACAATTCAAAGCCATCATTGTTAGCCCCACATTGTGGAGAACTTATAGAAAAATTTGATTTTGCAAAGATCAGAATAGGTTAATACTTAAGGACTGATATTCGAAAACATTACTAAAAGTCAAACATCCCAACAAAGATTGTGAATTTGGTTATGATGTTAAGGTTCTTGCCTATTGCTATGTTCACTTCGTCTAAAGTACCAAAAGTTTTGTCCACGTTTTGGTATCGATCAGAAACAGTCAAATGCTGGTTACCCTAACATTCAACTCTTGTCTTATATTATGCTCACAACATACTTATGGTCCAACAAAGAAAACGCCTTCTGCGAAATATATTAGTCTTCAACCACTTAATATAATCAGTTTTTGTAGTTCAGTTTGGGCTCCAACCCAACAAGGTCAAAATACTACAACGGTTTTTTAATGCAATGACAACTGGAATAATCTTTGAGCAAATAAATGGAGTTTTCAAGAAACTTTTTCCTGTATTTGAGGATACCTTGATGAAGCACGAAGGGGCTACTTCAAGAAAAATTCATGCATCCCTAGTAGAAACACCTAGAGAACCCAGAGGTGCATAGTAGCTTTTTCATAGAACATGCTTGACAACAATGAGAAAATCAATGAACGAAAAAAATAAAAGTATAACTTAAGTGAAACATCCATTATAAAATTACAGTTACAACCATCCATCAGTAAAGTAAAGCGAAAAACAAAGAGTATTCACTTTTATAAGTTCAATTTAACCCCCAAACAACAGAATTCCTCACTCCAGATGCAATGGGTATTGAAGAAATGATGTTAGTGTTCTTACAGACATCACAGATTCAAAGCAAAGTTCTGAACTTTTACATTCAACGACACTGAAAAGCATCGAATCCAAACAAAACCCCTTTCGGACAAAATCCTAACTAAAGCAAAAGAGAAACAAAGTCGAAGCTTCTTACTATGTGAATATCTTGGAAGCCCGAGAGGGCTAGGGTTTTGAGGAGCTCGCAACCAATCCCGCCGGCCCCCACCATGAGCACCTTCGCTCTCTGCAACCAAAACTCAGTTCCAATCAACCCCAACTCAACACCAAAAATTATAATAATAAATAATAATTAATTCAGAAGACAAAAAAGCAGAAACCTAGAAATTTGAGAAGAATACCTCAATCGCCTCCGCCTGCGAGACCGAAGTCGCCATGGGAATCAGAAGAATCAGGGAGACAAGGGCAGAAAGAGAGCGAGAGTTTTAAGAGGGGGGAATCAGAAAAGAAGAGAAGCCTCGAACAAGAGAGAGGGCCTCTACCCTTTTATTATTGGGTTTTTATGTATCGGTCCCCAAAAAATGAGTCATTTGAAAAGAGTCCTCAGATCATGTGAATTACAACTGTCCTCCAAATCATTAAAAGTTATTTTGAAACAGGATACGTTATCAATTTCTATCCAATCTCAACTCGGATCTAGTTAATCATAATCAGACACGAGTGAAACACCAGAAACCTATTCTTTTGGAGGGAAGGAGTGTGTTGTTATGTCACGTCAGCTCCCCTCTCTGAATTCTCTCCCCCCCCCCCCCCCCATTCTCTACTTTTTTATTTTTCCTCTTGCTTTTCTCTATGATCTTCTAGACCCTCGATTACCGTCGGTTGCTACAGGGGTCGAAGAGGACGGCTGCTAGAGGGGTCGAAGAAGATGTGAAAAGTTACTTACCTGTAGTTGATTTGGCAATAATCAGACTTTCTTCTTCTCTCCTAAATGGTGAATAAGCCCTAGATCAGATTTTTTTTTTTTTGGGCGAAAATTAGTTTTTGACAGCTACCTCTTGCTGGATCAGGCAATCCTCGTCATGAACTTTTCACGGATGGGGAAAAGCTGAGATTTTTGGTGAAAAATCTGGATCTTTAAATTTTAGAAATATTTTGAAATTTTTTTAGGTAGAATTTGCTAAAGAAACTTTTCTTTTTATATTCTCTCGTATTTTAAAACATATATTTGGAGGAAAAAAAATATCATTTTTGTACTTTTTTTTTTTGCAGTTTTTTGCTGCTATTTGTTTTTTAATTGATGTCGCTAATTGATCTCTAATTGAGCTTCACTTTTTAGCACGCACAGCATGAAAGAAAATGTGGCTGAGATAGTTTATAAATATGGTGGGTGGTGAAAGTTAATCCCTAGAACTAAAAAGAAGTATGAATGTGGAAGACAAAAGACCATCAGAGTTGAGATTGATCAATGTACGCTAAAGTCATTTGAGAAACTAATTGGTGAATTTTATCCAATAGGAAAAGGTGAAAAAATAAAATTGTCATATTCAATACCTTGACTAAATTCAAAAGAGTACAGGTGTTTTAAATCAGATGAAACTTTAAGTGAAGTGTTTGAATTGAAATGTTCAACTTTGAAAGGTTCTAATGACAAGAGAAGTCCTAATAATGTGCCTCATAGAAGGAGAAACCCTCCTAAGAGTATCAACAACTCCCAAAGTAGTAGGAAGGATACATTTTTGTACCTCTCTGAGTCGTCTAGTGATGGTGAGTTTCCTACAAATGAAGATGACAAATATATGAATGAGGAGGACCTGAGAGATGTGAGAATTGATTTTGTTAATGAAATTGAGAATGATGATCCATGTTTTGACCAAGCTGATGATTGTTATTCAGAAAAATGAGTATCATTCTCTGTAACCCCTGATCCCTGGTGTACGTATCACAGTATCAGTACGCGATACGTCGTATAATATTGATTTGACCTCTGTGGTAGTCCGATTGAGCTGATTTCAGTTTCAAAATCATTTTCTAATATTTGAGATTTTTCAGAATTTTCTGGATTATTTTGAAAAATCTTCGTAGTCGGTGTCGACCGATACCTATAATCATCTCTCTGATTTTTATTTCATAAACGGAGTAGAATTTTGAGAATCCGCTTTCACCATGTGTCTTAGAATCGTATTAGCTACGTTAGGGTATTTTGGGAATTTTTCTGAATTTATCGAAAATCGGGCCAAACTGGTGTCGCCCCACATCGGCGAAATCTTCCGGGATTTTTAATTTGCAAATCGGATTGAATTTCTGCAAAACATTTTCATAATACATCTCAGGATAATATTCTCTATTTTCTGTAATTTTTGGGCACCGTTCGAAGCTGGTCGAATATTGAGCCAATATAATAATATAAATTATTAATTTTTTTTAAATCTTTCTTTTTCTTTCTTTTCTTCTCCCTTCTTCTCAAAGCTTCCTTCAACACCGCCTAAACCCAACCGACTTCACACCGCCTCTCTCCTCCTCTAAATACAATCCCTCTCTCTCTTTCAAAATCTCTCTCTAAACCTCTCTATCTCTCTAATTTCTCTCTCTCTCTCTTCTCTCTCTCTCTACAACACTCTCCCTCTCTTTTTCCCTCTCACTGCAGGCCAGCAGGTGGCCTGACCCATGCCCGCGGCCAGGCCACCCCGGCCAAGGGCCGCAGGCGCCTCCCCGCCGCCGGCCGCGACCCCCAGGTCGCGCCCCCACACCCACCTCCTCCTCTTCCTCTTCTTCTTCTTCTTCTTTTCTTTTCTTTTCTTTTCTTTCCTCTCTCCCTTTCTCTGTTTCTCTCTCCCTCACACTCTCGCTCTCACCCTCTTTCTCTCTGTTCGGGCCCCCTGGACCGCCGCCGGCCGGCCGCGCAACAACACAGCAGCAGCAAGAAGCTGCTGCTGTTGTTATGTTCTTATTGGGTTTGGGTAAAACCAAACCCAATAACCCTCTTGGTCACTACCCATAATCCACCTAACTATTGGGTTAAACCCGTTAACCCATTAAACCCGTTAACCCAAATACTTAACGTTGTGGGTTTGGGTCGTGGACCCAAACCCGACCCGTTAACAGCCCGAACCCGCTCCGAAACCCAATAAAGGTAAATTACAGAAAACCCCCTGAGTCATTTTATTAATTGCATTTGAATTATTTTTATTTACATATTTAACCCATTTTGCTGATTTTTAGTATTCGGGCGATATCGGGAGCCTCCGGACTCCGATTTGGACGATTCTGGATCCGTTGCGATCGTGGGAAAGAGAGCTACCTTCCTATGGCTAGTTTGTGAGTGTTTTACTTTTATAAAGTATCATTTATTTAATTAACTTGGTTGGTTGCCTTATCATATTCATCGTGTTGACCGGTTAATTACTGTAAAGACTGACATGATTATATATATGTCTACTGCTTATGATATACTTATTATATGGTATCACTAGACAACATCATGTATTATATATTAGTATCATGCTTGTATTACTATTGTATATATTACTGCCTCCTTCATTTTACCACTCACTAGGTCGCTTTCTGACGACCCTGGGTTTGCGTGCCAAGGTTGGAGAGCCGAGTTACCGTATTCTCAGATAGTCCATTGGGTTCATATCGGGGACTCCTCATCGAGACTATTCATAGGTATCTTGGTAATTTATTTCTGTTATCCTATTTCTCCCTGTTTTTATATCTGTTATGATCACTAACCACTTTCTGCAAGTATTCTTGTACTTATTTCCTACTGAAACCATTGTGTCTATGGAGGTGATTCCCTGTACTGAGACTTAACGTACGCGTGAGGTTATTTTCACCTCGCGTATGTACGTCGCCATAACGTCCCCGTACCTACGGGATCGGGGCGTTACATTCTCCAATGAGCAGTGATGATGATAGTGCAGATAATGATAATATCATAGATGACATAGAAACTATGCAAGGGTCTGCTTGGGAGATAAACTATGATGATCCAGAAATTAAAGTTGGAAAGAGGTTCAAAAATGTAGCTAATTTGAGATTTTGTTTGCAGCAGTATAGTGTAAGGAAGAGCTTCAATTTCAAATTTAAGAAGAATGATCTTAAAATAGTGGTTGTTAAGTATACTGAAAAAAATGTACATGATATCTTAGAGCAAAAAGACTACCTGATGGTGTTACAATGGAGATATCTGTACAGAAACCAAGCCATAAATGCATAGTGATCAACAAAGTAAATAATTATGATGTAAGTGCAAATTGGATTGCTAGAAATGTGCTTCCAAATGTGAAGGCTAACCTAACATCACTCCTAAAGATGTAACAGGGATCATTTAGCAAAAATTTGACCTATCTATAACTTATAATAAAGCTTGGAGAGGGATACAGGTAGCAAAAGGGACATATATGGGAGTATGGAAGAGGCATATAATCTGGTTGATGCCTTGAGAGATGAACTACTAACTAGAAATTCTGGTAGTCATATCCTGATTTTGGGGTTACAAGAAAGGTACAAGCTAAGTCATTTCCCCTAATTTAAGCCCTACATCTTAAATTACAACTTTCATTGCTATAATTATTGCTATAACAACCAACAACAGTCTCAAATTCACAACAATTGAATCTAATTTTTTGTATAAAATTTCTATTTCTCTTTTCATCTTAATTATCTTATTATACAAACCATCCACCTATTCAAAGTACCCACAACTTTTGTCATCAGCAAATTTATATCTTAAACAGTCATAAAAGAGGAAGCCCTTGTCTTCACCCTTACTGCATATAACAGTTTTGCGTGGTAGCCTATAAAAACAGATCTTTTGAGCATCTGCAAGTATTTCTACTCCTATATGATCTAGACATTGTGACGATTCAAATCCAGATGAAGATTGAAATTATATACTATAGTGAGAAATAAATAAAGAGGAGGAAGAAGAGGTGCAACAAGAAGGAGACAAGAGCTGTAGTGAGAAGGAGAGCAAGAAGAGGAAAGAAGGAGTGTTGATGGGAACGAGAGCAAGTAGAGGAGGAAAGAAGAGGTGCAAATGAGAGCGGGAGCAGTAGGAGAGGTGGAGATGTGAGGAGAAAGGAGTGGAGGAAGCTCAGTTTTATAAGTTTCAAGGAAGTAGCCGTTAGAATATTGCCGTTGGGAAGAAGAGGATGGAAGGGTAAAACGGGATTTCAATTTTGGGTTAAGTTTAACAGAATATTCCCAGAAATTAACCAGGGGTATTGATTTGAAATAACTTATATGATTTGGGGGATTAAGATGCAATTCACATGATTTGGGGGACTCTTTTCAAATAACCCATTTCTTGGGAGGCCAATGTATAAGGAATACAAAGAAGAGATGAAAAGGGAGGGCCCTTTGGGCCCCTTCCTGGTAAAAAACTCAAAATCGCATAATTTAATTTTTATTATTAATAACTAGTGTATCACTATCAGCGGTGAAAAATCAATCGATTGGTCACCGTCGAACGGAGAAGAAGGAGGAGGGAGGGGGAAAAGGAAGAAGAAGGAGAAAAGAAAGAGGGAGGTGAGAGAGGAAGGAGGGAGGTGCTTCTCTCTCTCTCTCTCTCTCTCTCACACACACACACATCATCGTCGTCACTGAAGACGAACAGACGGACGAACAGACAAAGTTTCGATATGAGTCAAGGAAGAAAAACCTCTCTTTGGTCGGGTTTGATAATTAGTATACCATTGTCGGGGGTGAAAAATCGATCAATCAACTACCGCCGAGCAGCGAAGAAGGATGGGGGAGGAGGTGGGGGAGAGGAAGGAGGAAGAAAAGGGGGGGGAGGCTAACACCCCCCCCCACCCCCACCCCTGTCGCGCGCGCATGGAAAGACAGTTTCTACATGAGTCACATGAGAAAACAACCTTCTGTTAGTTTTGATAATTAAAGTGGGGACAGGTTGTCATGGTTGGAAATGGTAGTTTAGTGCCGACTCCTTGGGGTTTTGTTTCGCGCGCCTCCCTGGAAAATTTCTATTGCAAAATTAATTGCATTGATTTGGTTCTTAGCTTCATTGCACGTGCTGATTTAATCTGATGAAATGATAATTGGGACAAAAAGCTCATTGACAAATCCTCTGTCTGTTTCTCTAATCAAAGCCCATCTTGTCATTGTTAAATTAGCAACCTAGACGCTATTAGTTTTTCTTTCTTGTGAAAATGTAGAAATAATTTTTTTGATTTTTTTAAGAAGCAGCTCGTGTCAGCTTTTATATATATATATATATATATATATATATATATATATATATATATATATATATATATATATATATATATATATATATATATGAGAGAGAGAGAGAGAGAGAGAGAGAGAGAAATGTAAATCAGCTGACATAGGAGGTAACTCCCTCCTATGTCGCACTCAAAAATCGTACTTTCCGAGTGAATTTTCAAGATCCGACCGCACATTATCATCTTCATATTCTAAGATATACATATATAAAAAATCAAGTGATTTGAAGTTCGTTTACTTATTGATCTAATCGTTCCATTTTGTTCTATTGTTAAAAAACTGTTAATGTTTGAACACAAAGAAAATAGAGTAAACAAACTTCAAATCACTTGATTTTTTATATGTGTATATCTTAAAGTATGAAGATGATAATGTGAGGTCGGATCTTGAAAATTCACTCGGGAAATTGATTTTTGAGTGTGACATAGGAGGGAGTTGCCTCCTGTGTCAGCTGATTTACATTTCTCTCATATATATATATATATATATATATATATATATATATATATATATATATATATATATATATATATATATATATATATATATGGGGTTACTGTACCTCAGCCTGCAGGCTGAGAGAGTTTCTCAGCCTGCGGGACGTGGCTACATCACCGCCGCACATCGGTCGCAGAGTGTTGGCGCCAAAAAAATAAAAAATCCCGCCTAAACAATCGTGAAACAAATTGACAAAAATACCCCTTTTATATGACGACTGCGACTACTACCCTTGAAAAAGTAAAAAAAAACACATTTACTTAAACATTTATCAGTTCCCAATGCGACTATGGTCGCAATAATGAACTGTTTTGAAGTTCATTATAATTTCAAATTATAGTGTATTAACATTTTAACTGTTTTGGATAACTGAACAGTCACCTAGGAAGTATACAATTTTTTGAAAAGGTAGAAAATATATTTGAGAGATATTCACGTGGTCCGAGAGCTTAAACCTTTTGGAATTCCGGGATTAAAAAATATATAAAGGGTCATGAGCAAAGGATAAAAACATACTAAGTTATTTTTTCCAATAAGGAAGACGAAAACATGACTCTTGACGACGAATCTGATTACGATGGTGATGACGAGAAATAGAAGTTTAAAAAAAATGTATTTTGTTACTTTTTTAAATATATATAAATATGTTTTCCAAAGTTAAATGTGACGAAATCTGTTTTTAAATCTCTTTTTTAAATATATTTTGGTACACCTTAGTCGCAGTTGATGACCGTAGTTTTATTAAAATACACTGCGACATTGGTCGCAGTTACTGGTCTTTAGACTAATCAACAACACAGCGACCTTGGTCGCAGTTCCTCGTCTTTATTCTTAATCAACAAAAAAACACGACGACCTTGGTCGCAGTTGATGATCGTAGTCTTAATAAAATACACAGCGACCTTGGTCGCAGTTGTTGGTCTTTACTCTAAATCAACAACACTGCGACCTTGATCGCAGTTGCTGGTCTTTATTCTTAATCAACAAAAAAAATACTGCGACCTTGGTCGCAGTTGGTGACCGTAGCTTAATCAACAAAAAAACACGACGACCTTGCTCGCAGTTGATGACCGTAGCTTAAATCAACAAGAACACTGCTACCTTGGTCGCAGTTGTTGGTTTTACTGTAAATCAACAACACTGCGACCTTGGTCGCAGTTTCTGACCGTAGTCTTAATAAAATACACTGCGACCTTGGTCGCAGTTGATGGGCGCAGTCTTAAAAAAAAATAATCTGCAAACTTGGTCACAGTTGCTGGTTTTTATTATTAATCAACAACAACACTACGACGAGGTGACACGTCAAACGCAGCAGTTGCTTAGTCGCAGTCTTTGCTGGCAGTTGTTCTGTTTGCACTATAGGCTTACGCGACGTTGGTCGCAGTGTGGTCTCTGGTCCAAGTTGTTTTGTTTGAAAATGCATGACTGCGACCAAAAAAGATCGAAGTTTATTAAAAAAATAAATATGTTTTTTATTTATGTCCAGTCATTTATATCCACGCATGTAAAAATGATACAAAACGCTCTCTTATACAATAAGATTGAGTGTTACAATACAGGAGTACAAAGAAAGACTACAAAAAAAAGAGTACTTGTTGACTAAAGAGCAGTGGTGTTATTGACGTATTTTTATTTATATCCAGGCATTTATCTCCATGAATATGAAAATGATACAAAAATCGATCTCTTACTTATACAATAAGATTGAGTGTTACAAAAAAAACGACATCAAGAAGACTAAACATAAAAAAAAGAGCCCTTGTTGACTAAGAGCAGTGGTGTTATTGAGGTCCTCGTGTATTAAAAAACTGTGGATTGCGAGGACCACGAACAGTGGTGGTATACAGGTCTGGTGGCAGCAGAAACCCTTCGGTGATGAACATCTCTTCGTCAGAAGCCTCGATGACACTTCTGGGGTGAGAGAGGAGGAGTTGAGACCGCACAGGGTATGCTACCCACCACTATATCCACCACAACCCCCGCCGCCATACCCACTCTGACCATCCACAACCCAGATGGGAGAGCAGATCTCGGTGAGGGTTAGGTCCTCGTCATGACACGACTAAATCTCTTGTACATGACGAGGACCACGACTAAATCCCTTGTACACGAACATCGATCAAGTTCGCCGGCCAAAAATATTCTCCCAGTGGCCCAGCGAACCTGAAAAAAAAGGACAATCAAGCTCTGGGTCATCTTCGTCCATGGGGTCATCTTCATCCATGGAGGCAGGAGCCTGTTAGAGTCTCTCAAGAAAGCTGGAATTCTCAGAGCAATTGCTCTCGAAAGAAAACTAAGTATGGGCCGTTTAAAAAAAGGAGAGGGTGAGCCCTATTTATAGGCGGGCCATAATAACCCTAATTAATAGTTCATTAATTCAAAACCGGCGCTGGTGGTCTTTTAATGCCAAACCGGCGCTGGTGGTGTCCAACCACCAGCGCCGGTTTGGCATTAAAAGACATTAACGCATAAACCCAATGAAGAACAGACGAGTGGACAGCAGCTTCGGGAAACAACGAATGGTGCGGGTTCGTCGATGTAGAGTTGACGTTAAAAGATCTCATAAATCTTTTATGACAGGCCGCGTCTCACGAAGTGACTCCAGGTCGCGACCCTCAGCAAAAACTTTTCATTTTTCATTTAGATTAAAAAAAAATGACTTAATCCAAAACAACACTGCGACGTTGGTCGCAGTTTCTGTAATGCGTGCCACCGTGGACGCATTATTTTTTTTAAGACTGCGCTTATCAACTGCGACCTTGGTCGCAGTTGCTGGCGGCTGATATAGCAAAAAATAACACTTCCACCTTGGTCGCTATGCATGTAAATATAAAAGGAAACATCTACCTAACGTACTGCGACCTACGTCGCAGTACATGTAATGCGTGCCACCTTGGACACTATGCATGTTAATATAAAGCAAACATCTACCTAACGTACTGCGACCTACGTCGCAGTCCATGTAATGCGACCCTAAATTGCAATTGCTGGCCATCTTTATCAATAACACCACGGCGACTGCGACCAAAGAATCTGACTAGGTCGCAGTTTAAATGTACACCAAAAAAAAGAATCTGACATAGGTCGCAGTTTAAATGTACACTGCAACCAAAGACTCTGACTATATTATATACAAAAAAAAAATTAAACTATAAAGTAATATTTTATAGCAGGCCAGTGAGGGTGAGGCATCCGGGCAAAAATTATAATAAACAATAAGGAAAAGTTATCGAAAGGGGTATTTGGTAATTTAACTTCTTCCTAAAAGCGGGCCGCACGCCAGTGACGTCACAAATTGAGCCACGTCACCGCAGGCTGAGAGAGTACTCTCAGCCCGCCGGCTGATATCCATTTTTCTCTATATAATATATATATATATATATAATATATATATATATATATATATATATATATATATATATATATATATATACACACACACACACACACACCTTGTTCACATGTTCAGTCGCAGAAATAATTTTACTGATGTTTACATCTGGAAGTAAATAATCATTTGATACAAATTAATTCTGCGTAAACTTCGTGAGGAAAGACCGTAGCAGGGGCGCAGACAAAAGAGCATAGTAGTGATGGAAAATTTCGGATGGGCTTGCGTAAAATGGAGATGGTAACAGTCATGGCCCATGGGTACGCATTATGGCCCATAAGCCGTTCAATTTTGAACAGACAGGTCTAAATGCTTGGTCAGCTCGTGCTGGTCTGGATTACTAAATACCGTTAACAATCTATGCTAACTACAATAGCTGCTTCTTTGCTAACTCTCAGGGTGCCTATGGCGGACCATGCTTACCTCAGGCACTTGGGGAAATGGGATATCTGCTGAATCTTGTGATCTAAGAGAAGTTAAGGCACGAGCCAATGAACTGACTGCTCGGCATGGAACAGAACATGATGTTGTGTCAGGGGAGGCACTGCCCTTTGGCGAAGCAACAAGCAACCGACTTACCAACACAATGCGATTTTTCATAGCAAACTGTCATTAGCCTGTTGAGAATTAATCCATAATTTAAACACATACAACGGTCCCGGTATGAAATATTACATTCTAATACTGGTTTCCAAGTAAATGAATGTCGTCAAATGGCTCAGGTGTCCGCCCAACAACGCGAAGCAGCTCCTGTGCACCTTCAGACGGATTCAAGCAGTCGTCTCGTGTTTAACAGGGCAGGCAGGCTGAAGCAGTTACCAAGATCCTTCAGCACCCTTGCTTGGATTTTGAAAGGAAGAGAAACCCCAGAAAGTCTTCAAGGAGTACGGTTGTGAAATTGTCACCCCCTCATCAGTGATCTTGGCTATCTGAAATTTGTGAAATAAAAAATAAATCTTTTAAGTCCACAATAAAAAGGAGAGACGACAAGATATACTGAAGACATTGTATAGAGAACGCACATAATTCTGATTATTTCATGCGTAGAGATATTAAAGGGACATAATTCTGATTATTTCATGTATACATGACAGAACCTGTTAAGAAAATTTTTCGAACAACTGCAGGTTTAATCAGAACACCAATGTAAACAATAACCAGCGATCATAGATCATAAGACCCAACGTAAAATATTTGTGAGCTTATACAGTGGGTCACAGCAATCTAGCAGATATATTTTCAATTAAAACAAAAGGGAGATAATGCAGATGTGAAAAACTGCGGGCTAGGAGAACAGGACAAGATGTAACTTAATTGCTATATAAAGCAAAACGAAAAGAACCCAAGAAGTTAGCAAGACACTCGCGTTGGCCGAAGGACAAGTATTGGCATTGCTAAAATCCATTATTAATGAACAAAAACCAAAATGATGAACATGTAGGAATTGAAAGGCTTAGTTTAAAGAAAGGTGAGGTTGCAGGACACATATTAGTTTGAGTAGAAGGAAGCAAGACACGTTCAGATGGTACTACTCACACTAAAACAAGAAAAGTCGTGGTGTTCTGCATCATGAAGCTAACATAAGTTTAGCCCTTTCTGGGAAAAATCCACAGCCAGTACCAGAAAATTCTGCTGGTCCAAAATCACCATCAGAACCATATACCCCTTCTCTCTAAACACAAGCGCGTGTGTGCACACTCACAGAGAGAGAGAATAATAATAAATAAATAAATAAACGAACAATTTTTTTTTTGTGTGTGTGTGTGTTTTTTGGGGGGGTTGGTTTTTTTTTTTTTTTTTTTGCCCCCGGGGGGGGGGGGGGGGGGGGGGGGGGGTGGGGGGGGGGGGTGGGGCGCATTCAGGGGGCATTCAAATGTGAAGGCCATAAAACCCTAAGAATAAGAAGAATATACCCTTGCAAGGACAGATCAACAAAGAAAAGTACAAGATATCTCAGACTAAATGCAGTTGAAAAGAGCACCACAAACTCTTCCTAGTTCCTACAAACATGTGAAAGATAAAATAGAGCAAAATACAAGCTAGCGATTTAATCAGATTGTAGAATGATGATGATAAAAAGTATGGGAATATCAACAGAACAGCAAGGAACTTCAAAATCATAACACCAAAAAGACACATGGAAGAGAAGCTCATGACAATGCCGGGTCAGGTTGATTTGGTCACAAGCTATATAACCAAGAACTGACCTATACTGGTTGGGCCAAAAAACAGCCTGCTCAAATTCAAACCCATCATAGCCGATCCAACCAAAATTAGTTAGGGTCTTGGGTCTGTGATTCGGGTGACAACAACAACAAAAAATGTTCTCTACTAGTAAATGAAAGGAAGAGTGAAGATATTATCATCTTAGAGAGCGGGGACTGTACCGGACGAGGGCATGGAAATGGTGGAAAGAGGCAACAAAACACACACACACAAACAAGAGAGGAGAGGGGGGG